>JAJOOS010003753.1:0-34751 GCA_029582725.1 Solanum chiquidenum
ATAACTAAGCCAAACATCGATTATGATGTCTAATATGAGGTAAAGGTAAGGGTTAGTAAATTATACACACGTAGCCGGACCAAGGTGCGGGGTGAAATTCTCTAGATGCCGGACCAAGGATTTAGAGATACCTAACTTATCACTTTGCATGTAATACACTAGGAAAGGATTGTTGTTACTAGGATTACCGCGTTATGAGCTTGTGGGGAACACGTATACCCTAGTTATTCTTCTCATCTTGAAAACAACCAAAATTGACTACTGAATTCTGATTACTTATTGAATTTTCATAATTGTTTAACAAACCCCCCCCCCTTAATTAATTGTTGTTTTTTTGGAAGTACTTTGACTAATTGAATATAATTGTGGGTTAAAGTAAAGTCTAAACCATTTTCCTCATGGGATCGACCTCAACCTACAAGTTGGGTTCTTTACTTGATAACGATCGCTTATGCTTCTTTAGGGAGGTGTAATTTGAGCGTATCAATAACCAATCCATGCACAAAATCAAATTAAAAATCAAGCATATTTAACAATATAAGATCATCTCGGGTGTCACGCCTCTGGATAGTAACTAAGCAAGATCGAAACACCTGATCCACTACTAAAGACTCACCCACAGGTATCGACACACGTAACAGTGTTGTCATAGGCTAAGAACTCATACCCAAAATGAGAAGCATAATACACAGACACATAAGAATATGTATAACCAGGGTTAAATAAAGTCGAGGCTGGCTAATGGCATAAAGGAATCGTTCATGTGATCACATCATCTGATGCCTCAGCCTCTGCCCTCGCTAGAGCTGTTTAGAAATGACCCTGCCTGCCTCTGCCCTGACCATCAGTACCTCTCTAGGGACTACCCCAAATAACTTTGTTTCCACCACGATGGTTGTGATGCTAACCTCGACCCCTAGCGGGAGATGTTGGTGGTGGAGCTGGTAGAGCTGGTTGTGGAACTAGAGCAATTCACTTACGCAAAGGGAAATCTTTGACCGAGTGACCTAACTCACCACAATTAAAACAACCCAAAGATATTCTGCTCCCAGAAGAATGGTCACCATGGATTGAAGAACTAGCCTAGGACCTATGACTCTAGCTAGATCCAATCTCACTCTAGCTATACCGATCCCTTTCTAAACTTTACAATATAACCTGAATAGGCCGACTAGGCTGTCCCTGCTGAAATCACTATTGAACCCTATCATATACCTCTCTAGGCCTAGAGCAGGACCCACTATAGCTACCCTCATGTTTGTCTCTTTTATTCCTGCCCCCTTGGGCCTCACGATGTAGCTCATCAATAGTGCAAGCGCGTTCAACAAAATTCATCAAAAAGCGATCTATGGAGACAGGGACTGAGTCTCAATCCAAAATTGGAGTCTCAATCCATGAACAAAACACTGAAAGCTCTCCTCCTCAGCAGGTAAAATCATGGTAGCATGACGAGAGAGATCGTGAAACCTCACCTCATACTATGACACGGTCATAGAGACGTACTCCAACATAGAGATCTGATCCCAAAGATAATCTCAGAAGCTGTGAGGGATGAATCAAGCCAAGAAGAGCTCAGAGAACTCGGTCCAGGTGATCGGAGGGGAACCAATTACCCTAGTCTCAATAAATGTACGCCTCCATTGTCTGACCGACCCATCAAGCTGATATGTAGTGAAGTCGGCTCTTCTTGACTCCACTAACCCCAAAGTATGAATCCATTCCCAGAAGATAGTAAGAAACTCGTGGCATCCTCACCCACATCCCTAAAAAACCTTGCATGTGAAAGTCTAAATAATATGTTGATCATCTTTTGGTCCTCTAGTAGCATAGCTCTGGCCACAATCATGAGTTGGGCACCCGATGTGTTACCTAGGCCCTAGGTGCCTTTGTTAAGTAATCAAGAACCAGCCAACTCCTAGCCCAGCTAGCAAGAGTGACAATCAACACAACCAGTCAACTCCCAGCTCAGTTGGCAAGAATGAAAACCGATCTAGGCCGCCCAGCCAAAAAGTCCACTCCCATTGGCGTACCACCTATGCTAGCAAGAATGACTCGGGGACGTGTCGACTCTGTAGAGGATCTCAATACCAAGGCCGCCCAGTCAGCCAGTCCATTCCCAGGGGCATACCACCTAGTTAGAAAGAGTGACTCGGGGGTGTATCAACTCCGAAGAGGACCTTAAGTAGGATTCAAGCCACCGTGGATCCATTTCCACTCCTAATGGTATCAATAGAAAGCTCCCAGCCAAGCATAACTCAATCTCCAAACATTGCGATAGCACGAACCTCCAGTAACACCTCAAATCTACAAAAATACAGAGAGAGAGTATAGAAGGTCCACAAGAAATGATAATGCCTAATCTAAGGCTCAGATTATCAGACTCAAGTTTGCTATTCTAATTTACAAGGACCTAGTCCGTCCAAATCGACGTCGGAGACAAAGTAAGCCACAAGGTTCGAAGGCATTACTAGCCTATCCTAGGCTAAGGTGAAACATGCATCAGAAAAGAAATAAAACTCAAGTAATTTCACATAGCATGCAATTCACACATCCAACCCTACTAGCATGGTGCTACCCTCAATATAATAGTAATCAACCCCAAATCATGGTTTCGAAGAAGAAAGGCATAAATAATTAGGTAATCCCCCACAATTCACACTGATAATCATGAATTTACACATTCATACTCAATCTAAATTGAAAGGAAGCAATAGCCTACCTCTAAGTCAATCGCGTAATCTCAAAAGCATAAGGCCGGAGCTTTTCCTTTCTGAACGGCCTACGAATGTTGCACCACTATCAAAAATATGATTACTATGTAAGTATAGTCATTTAGACACTGAAAACACATAAAATGGAAACAGACCAATGTTAGAGTCAAACGAGAATTGTTGTATCCGAGCAAGGAATTCTCGAATTGACGCCGTTAAGAGATCCTAAACTATTGCCTCAAACTTGTGTTCCAAAATCAAACGCAATTTGAGGTCCGAAGCAGCCACAACAACAACATGCAAAGAAAGTACTAAATTTAAGCTACATAGGCTTCGGGCAGCAACTAAAACACCAATTTTACCTCAAACAAGGGCTTACCAACACAACCTAATCACACCACAGCGTAGCCGCAATAATTACGGATGCGTGGGACTTCAAATCACCCAAATCCGATTCAAAATGACTAAAAATCACAAATACACTTCTCCAACTAACGGGTGATCGCGTCTGTCTCTATTTATAAATACAGACCTCAACTCTTTACCGTGGTCGTGAGAAGGAGGATCATGATCGCAACTTATTAAGAGTCTGACCATCGTGATCGCAGAGACCCTGCCTCACCATCGTGATCGCAGAGACCCTGCCTCACAATCGTGATGACCAAGAAAGGTCAACCTTTCATTGCAATCGAGAAAATGAACCACGCGGTCACGAAGCACTAAGACCCAGGCCTTCATGAACGCGACCAAGGAGCACGTGATCGCAAAGAGAAAATTGGCTTGCACCAACTGATGCACATCATGTGATTTAGCCGAGTTCCAAATCACTGATAAGGTGCTTCGAATTCATTCTAACCCCCCCCCCCACACGCAAACGAGATAGACAACCCAACCATATTCAATATTTTGGACTCAACTAAGTAGTTGAAATTCCCATACGAGGTCATCTCGGCTAAAAGTGGGTCTCACACCCAAATTCCATTTTAAGTCAAAATATGCAAGGGGGCACTAAATTAGCCCAAAGGCCTCAGGATCTAAACGAAGGATTGTTCTAGACAAAACTCAATATTTTAGAGCTAACCTTGCTGACAGAATCCTCATCCTAACTTGTTTACCCAA
Organism: Solanum chiquidenum; assembly: GCA_029582725.1. Classification (NCBI taxonomy): domain Eukaryota; kingdom Viridiplantae; phylum Streptophyta; class Magnoliopsida; order Solanales; family Solanaceae; genus Solanum; species Solanum chiquidenum. The sequence goes on from JAJOOS010003753.1 coordinate 3,831, forward strand.
AATGTTGACTATAGTTAAACTTAGGTTTCAACTTGAAAGTTAAAGCGCCCAATCACACAAACTCGCACTAAAAACCTCAGGAGTCATGGCAACTATGCTACTAGCCTAAAATAACCCTTCTCAAGCTGGTGGAATCGTCATAATTGGAGTTTGAGGTCATCTTCTTGAAATTCTGGTAAAAACTGACCGTTCAATGTTCAAAAGCTTCCAAAATACTAAAAGTCACACAACAACTAAATGACCAACTAGGTGACCTAACTGTTAGTCCTAACAAGTCATAAATGACCTTGGGTCACTACACAAAAGCTCTAAATGATGAAAAAGAGGCATAAACACATAAATGACCTGGAGATCATTACATCATGTACTGACGTTAGGGATGGGCATAATTACTGAAAAATACAATTCAAAATAATTCATTTTTTTGGTTTTTTGGTTCAGTTTTAATTTTCTTTTTTCAAAAAAAATAATTCAATTCGGTGTTCGGTGTAAGGGTCACAATTTTTTGGCGCACTAAAGAACCAAAATTTTACTAAAAGAAGTTTTAAAAAGTATCACTCAACTCATACTTGGCCAAAACTTTGCTAGACCAAGCCCCAAAACTCATACCTTATTACCCCATCCAACATTTTTCTTCCAGCCCATTACTTTTACAGTTTCCTAATTGTAATTCCTAATTTCCACTAATCATTGGGTTGAATAAGATGATATTTTTGAAGTCTTCTAACATTGATTAACTCTTCTCTCATTTTTTATACATTATTTTTCCTTGAATAATGTTGATTGTTTAGGACCTTACGGGGAAAGAAAAATTAATTGAAAAAGAAAAAATATGAAAGTAAAATTAGGAAAAAAAATAGTTGATATTCTTATTCTTTGGAGTATCTTATCATATTCTGCTAGACATAATATTTTGCTTGACTAATCGTATTATGAATTTGCAGCTCTTTTTTTCATTGTGATATGATAAATGGAGTACAAAAATTACATGAATTTGCAGTTATCATCATTGTTATATGAAAAATGGAGTAATACAATGATAGTTGTCCTCACTAGGTAGTATGCTTACAATGTTTTAAATTTTTTAGTGTTTTATATTTTGATTTTGTTTTCATTTTATTTTTTATTTACACCAAAAAATTTATTTAGATACATTGAACTAAACCAAATCAAAGTTGAACAATCTAACTAAATCAAATTAGTTTGGTTCGATCTTTGGTGCACACTTTTCGAAACTCAAAGAACTGAATCAAAATTTGATATAGTTGTACTGAAGAATCCAACACCCACCCCTAACTGACACAATTTGACACTGCATCATTTATGATGCACATTTGAATAATTTAGATAGGCAACGCACATCACTAGGATCTCACTCTCATCCAACTTTGGTGAGACTTCCTTACTTTGGAGAAGGTGTAACACCCTGCTACTTGAAAGAACTAGAATTAGAAAGAAACCCATTTTTGGAAATAATCAAATTTGGAAATTTTGGCAAGTTAAGCTAAGTATGAATTTTAGGCCAACTTCAAACGACCATAACGCACAACACAAGATGAGTTAGGTGGCCTACAAGATATCGAATTGAAGGCCTTTGAATTATCTTTCCAACGCCAACTAGTTTGCAAATTTTTGAGTTTGTATGAGGGAGATATGTCTGTTTGAAGTTGGGATGTCTGAATAAGGAAAGTCAACCAGATTTTAGAAGGGTACTTTGGTCTTTTCATTACCCAATTAATTAAATTTGTTTTTAGTAATTTATTTGGAGTCTAAACTAATTTGGTTCAGTTTATGCTTCATAAATTACGCTAGGGTTTTCAGAGAAAAGAAAAGAGGAGAAGAAGCCTAAGAGCGTCGCGTTCTTTAAGTTTCACCTGTGGATTTCACCAAGGGTTAATCCCTACGAGGTATGTGAGATCGCAAAGCATTGGGTTCGTTCACCCACGCGCCAATCATGATTAAATTCAGTGTACTTATGTTCTTGAAAGAAGAGTTTATGAGTTCTTGATGAATTTTGTTGAAAGTTTAGTTTGAATCTTGATTGTTGAGTTTTGGAGGAGTTCTTGAGTTAATTGCATGAGATTTAAGGTTTTTTTTTAGTAGATTCTTGTATACTTTGGTTGTGTATTCGAATCTAAGTGTTTGGGGAAGAAACCAGTTGAATCTAGATGGTTTAGAGTTGAAAAACCAGCAAGAAAATTTGTAGGTTTTCTAGGCAGAGGCTGGCGCACCGTGCCACTCAGATCACTAGAAGAAGGAGCCTGTAGTTTAGCCTCTGGGGCTCTGTGCCACACTTAGTGCGCCCCAAGCCAGCGTCTATAGTTCAGGGTCTGGCACCCTGTGCCACTCAGTACGCCAGGGTCGCAAGGTCCTCTACCCTTTCCTACTTCTTTTCGTTTGAGTTCCCTCAAATTGTACCTATATTTTCTAGTTGATTTATACACTCTAAGGTACGTATAAACATCGATAGATCATCCATAACATAAGATCATAAACCTTGAATCCATAATTCAAATTCAAAGAAAGTTAAGAGCCAAGTCTAGAGAGTTCTTTGAGTCTTTCAAAAGTCTTTTGCAATTGTTTAAAACTTGTTTTAAAGACTTGAACATTGGGTTGAGTAAGAGTAAGATTGACGTAAATTTCTTCAAAATATTACATGGGAACTAGGTATTCCCAAGAGTTAAAATATTTTCACATTTAAACAAAAAAGGAAACATCGATTTCCAAGAGAGCTTTTGAGCTAGTTTTTGAGTAATAATCTCAAATCACAGAAAGAGTTATGTTTTAAACATATGAGCTAGTATATTTTGGGAGTAAGTATTGTGCACCGATTTGGGGACATATTTGAGTTCAAATAATTCAAAGTCTCCATAAATCGTGTAGCCAACATGGGTAGAAAAGGGTCATACTTTTTAGATGATTCCTTAATGCTTTTAACATAGACTAGTGGATCCGCTTAGTAAGTTATGTTTTCTACCCCCGACAAGGTATAGGACAGCCATGGCAACGTGAGGCAAGATGATATACCATCACTTAAGCTCATAGAAATGGTTGTCGGTTAGAGAAACTCCCATAGAGATATTTTGTATTCTTTTATACACAGAGTTACTTTTATATTCATATACAAAACTAAGTTATTGTTGTGTCTTTTATACACTGAGTTGTTATCTACATGCTTTAAAGATTTCTTTATATTGCACATTTATTTCTGCATTACATTAAAGAGTTGAGTTGAGTTGAGATGAGGTAAGTTTCTTCAGTTCCTTTTCAAGCTTATGTTTTTTTTAGAATTCCCCTCACATGCTCGTACATTCAATGTACTGATGCCATTTGGCCTGCATCATTGTATGATGCAAATACAGGTACCCAGGATCAGCATCCAGCGCCTCGTTGATCCAGTTGAACATTTAGAGTCATATGGTGAGCCTCCTTGCTTTCTGGATCACCCCTTTTTACATTGCTTTAGTATTTTGAATTGTTAGGATGATCGGGGGTCTTGTCCCGACATCCCTCATAGTTTTAGAGGCTTCATAGACAGTTAGTTATTAGTTCTTTAGTCTTGTTATATCAGTTGTGTTGATTACCAGACTTTAATTGCAACTTTGGCTAGTAGAATGTTTACTTCTAAAATATTCTAGGTTATCTTGAGTAAAGTTGCATTACTGATTTCTTTAATTAATGCTTAAAGTCTTTCGTTGCGAGTCTAGCTAGGCCAAGGGTTTTCTTGGGGTCAGTAATGAGTCTCGAGTGCCAGTCCCACCCAGGGTGTGGCTCAAGGCATGACAAACTTGGTATCAGAGTACATAGTTCAAGAGTCTGAAGGAGTCTATGAAGTCGTGTCTGTAGAGTCCTAGTCATCGGTGTGAAGTGCTCCACATCTATAATTAGGAGGCTTCAATATTTAGGAAATATCTCACTTCTTTCATACTCATTTCGTGCGATAGAGTTTATCTCTATAAAGTTTCTTTCTAACTCGTGCTTGCGCGTATATTTCATATCATGCCTCCACGAAGAGTTGTCTGAGGTCGTCCTGCTAGAAGGAATGTTGAGAAACAAGGGGTACCTAATGCACCAGAAGTGCAACCCCAAGGAGAGGTCACCAATGCTGAGTTCTGTGAGGCCATCTGGATGTTGAGCAAAGTTGTGACCAACCAAGCTGGGCCACAAAGAGAGAATCGTCAGGAAGTGGATGATACTTCTAGGATCTATGAGTTCTTAAGGATGAATCCTCCAAGCTTCATTGGATCAAGTGTCACTGAGAATCCAGAAAACTTTGTTGAAGAGCTTCAGAAGATTTTTGAGATTATGCATGTTGCCGATGCTGAGGAAGTGAAATTAGTTGCATATCAACTGAAGAGTGTTGCTAGGATCTTGTTTGACCAATGGAAAAAGAATAGGGTTGAGGATGCACCAATTGTGAGCTAGGTTGTGTTCGAGAGTTCCTTCATGGGGAGGCTCTTTCCCTATGAGTTAAGAGAAATAAAGGTAAGAGAATTCCTGAATCTTAAGCAGGAATCTACGAGTGTTCATGAGTACAGTCTAAAATTCACCCAACTTTCTCGCTATGCTCTAGAGATGTTTGCTGACATGAGGAGCAGGATGAGTTTATTCGTTGGTGGGTTGTCTCGTCTGTCAAGTAGGGAAGTTAAGGCAGCTATGCTAATAGGAGATATGGACATAGCAAGGCTAATGATCCATATGCAACAGGTTGAGGAGGACAAGCTAAGGGATAGAGAAGAGTTTAGATATAAGAGGGCTAAGACATCATGGAATGAGTCCGGGCAACAGAAGAGTAATGCAAACCGATCTTCTTTAAAACATAAGGCAAAAGTGACTAGCTCCATCATTTGCTAGTGCACCTGCACCAAGGAACAGAGGTGAGTTCAACAATCAGAATTCACAAAATTTCAGATCTAGACCTGCACAGTCTCAAGGTAGTGTTGCACAATGAGGTAATGGGATTCCTGCATGTGCTAAGTGTGGTTTGCTTCAAGTGTGTTCAAAATGGTCACTTTATGAAAGAGTGCCCTAAGAACAGACAATGAACTGTTAATGGGGGCAATAGAGCCCAATCTTCTTCAGTTGCTCCACCAGACAAAGTTGCATCTAAAGGAGATACTTCAGGGGCAAGCAGAGGATCAAACTGTCTTTATGCTATCACTGGTATGATCAAAGTCTTTACTTTTGATATTTATGCTTTGCTAGATCTAGGAGTGAGTCTATCTTTTGTGACCCCATATGTTGCAATGAATTTTGATGTTCTTCTTGAGAAACTTATTGAGCCCTTCAGTGTTTCTACACCTGTTGGTGAGTCTATTCTAGCTGAAAGAGTATATCGTGATTGCACCATTTCCGTCAATCACAAGAACACCATGGTTGATTTAGTTGAGTTAGACATGGTACATTTCGATGCCATTCTAGGTATGGACTGGCTTCATGCCTGTTATGCCTTAGTTGATTGTAGAACTCGAGTTGTTAACTTTCAGTTTCCTAATGAGCCAGTTATAGAGTGGAAGAGTAGTTCAGCAGTGCCTAAGGGTCATTTTATTTCGTACCTTAAGGCGAGAAAGTTAGTTTCCAAGGGTTGAGTCTATCACTTAGTCCGAGTTAATGACTCTAGTGTTGAGATACCTCCTATTCAGTCAGTTTCAGTTGTTAGTGAGTTTCCAGAAGTCTTTCCAGATGATCTACCCAGAGTTCCTCCTTAGAGATAAATATACTTCGGTATATATATTCTTCCCGATACTCATCCTATCTCTATTCCTCCATGTAGAATGTCACCAACAGAGTTGAAAGAGTTAAAAGAGCAGTTGAAAGATCTTCTTGAGAAAGGTTTTATTCGACCAAGTGTCTCACCTTGGGGCGCTCTGGTCTTATTTGTGAGAAAGAAAGATGGTTCTCTTAGAATGTGCATAGATTATCGTCAGTTGAATAAGGTTACTATCAAGAATAAGTATCCTCTTCCGAGAATTGATGATCATTTCAATCAACTTCAGGGTGCCACTTGTTTTTCTAAGATAGACCTCAGATCTTTCTGTCATCAATTGAAAGTAAGAGAAGTGATATCCCTAAGACAGCATTCATGAGTTATGTCCTTTAGTTTGACCAATGCTCCTCAGCATTCATGGACCTTATGAACAGAGTATTCAAGCCTTATTTAGATATGTTTGTTATCGTATTCATTGATGACATTCAAATCAATTTGAGGAATCAGGAAGATCATGCAAGTCATCTCAGAACACTTCTCCAAACTCTCAAGGATAAGGAGTTATATGCCAAGTTTTCTTATTGTGAATTTTGTCTTGAGTCTGTGGCATTCTTAGGCCATATTGTTTTCGGTGATGGAATTAGAGTGGATACTCAAAAGATAAAGGCAGTGCAGACCTGGCCTAGACCCATGTCTCCAACTGACATTAGGAGTTTCTTGGTATTGGTGGGCTATTATAGAAGGTTCGTCGAGGGATTTTCGTTTATTTCATCCCCATTGACTAAGTTGACTCAGAAAATAGCTAAGTTTTAATGGTCTGAAGCTTGTGAGAAAAGTTTTCAGGAATTGAAAAAACGATTGACTACTGCCCTAGTATTGACCTTACTAGAAGGTACGCAAGGTTTCGTAGTATATTGTGATGCGTCCAGAGTTGGATTGGATTGTGTGTTAATGCAGAATGAGAAAATTATAGCTTATGCCTTAAGACAGCTTAAGATTCACGAGAAGAATTACCCAACCCATGATTTAGAGTTGGTTGTCGTAGTATTTGCTTTGAAAATATGGCATCATTATCTTTATGGTGTTCATGTAGATGTGTTCACCGATCACAAGAGTCTTCAGTATGTGTTTAGTCAGAAGGAGCTTAATCTCAGACAGATAAGGTGGTTAGAGTTACTCAAGAATTATGACATGAGTATTCTCTATCACCATGTAAGGTTAATGTTATTGCTGATGCCTTGAGTAGATTGTATATAGGTAGTACCACCCATTTTGAGTAAGATAAGAAAGAGTTAGTAAAAGAGGTGCATAGACTTGCACGATTAGGAGTTTGATTAAGGAATTCCGACGAAGGAGGAGTAGTGGTGATGATTGGGGCTGAATCAATGTTAGTGTCTGAATTGAAAGAGAAACAAGACAAAAATCCTATTTTTCTTGAATTGAAGGCAAATGTTCATAACCAAAAAGTGATGGCTTTTAAACAAGGGGGAGATAGTGTATTAAAGTATCAAGGTAGGTTATGTGTGCCAAGGATGGATGAAATTTAAGAGAGAATCATGGAGGAAGCTCATAGCTCCAAATATTCTATCCATCCGGGTTCCACAAAGATGTATCGTGACTTGAGAGAAGTTTATTGGTGGATTAGTATGAAGAAAGGCATTGCAGAGTTCGTTACCAAGTGTCTGAATTGCCAACAAGTTAAAGTAGAGCACCAAAGGCCCGGTGGTATGGCTCAAAATATAGATCTTCAGAAATGGAAGTGGGAGATGAGCAATATGGATTTCATCACAGGTTAACCACGGTCTCGCAGACAACATGATTCCATTTGGGTTATTGTAGATCGAATGACTTAATCAACCCACTTTTTGCTAGTAAAGACTACTCATTCAGTAGAGTAATATGCTAAGCTATATATTCAAGAGGTAGTTAAACTTCATGGAGTTCCGATATCGATTATTTCAGATAGAGGTGCACAATTTATTGCACAATTTTGGAAGTCATTCCAGAAAGGTTTGGGTTCAAAAGTGAACTTTAGTACTGTTTTTCATCCTCAGACTGATGTTCAAGTAGAGCGCACCATTCAGACTTTAGAAGATATGTTGAGAGCTTGCGTGATTGATTTCAAGGGTAATTGGGATGATCACCTACCTCTCATAGAGTTTGCTTATAATAATAGTTACCACTCTAGCATCCAAATGGCTCCGTATGAGGCTCTTTATGGGAGAAGATGTAGATCTCCTATTGGATGGTTTGAAGTTTGTGAAGCTGGGTTGATAGGACCAGACTTAGTTCATCAAGCTATGGAGAAAGTGAAAGTTATTCACGAGAGATTGAAAACAACGATGAGTCGTCAGAAGTCCTATACAGATGTTAGGAGAAGAGACTTAGAGTTTGAAGTAAATGATTGGGTTTACTTGAAAGTTTCATCCATGAAGGGTGTTATGAGATTTGGTAAGAATGGGAAGCTTAGTCTCCGATATATTGGTCCTTACAGGATATCCAAGAGGATTGGCAATGTAGCTTATGAGTTAGAGCTACCCCAAGAGTTAGCAATGGTTCATCCGATATTCCATATTTCTATGTTGAAGAAGTGTATGGGTGATACTTCACTTATCATACCTACTGAAGACATTGGTATTAAGGATAGCTTATCTTATAAGGAGATTCCTGTTCAGATTCTAGATCGCGAAGTTCACAAGTTAAGGACCAAGGAAGTAGCATCAGTCAAAGTTCTGTGGAGAAATCAGTTTGTTGAGGAAGCTACTTGGGAGGCTGAGGAGGATATGAAGAAGAGATACCCACATCTCTTCGAATCCGGAGAAATTTCAAACTGAGGTACTAATCCTTTTCTTGGCCTTTGTTTTAACTTGGCATGTTGTATTTATATTTTGCATGTTGGTGTTTGTGCTGAATCTTAGATGTTACACCCTTAGCATACTAAGAGTAATCTCATTCGAGGACGAATGTTCCCAAGGTGGAGATATTCTAACACCCCGCTACTTGAAAGAACTAGAATTAGAAAGAAACCATTTTTTGGAATTTAGAAATTTTGGCAAGTTAAGTTAAGTATGAGTTTTTGGTCAATTTCAAACGACCATAACCCACAGCAAAGGATGAGTTAGGTGGGCTACAAGATATCAAATTAAAGTTCTTTGAATTATCTTTATAACGCCACCGAGTTTGCTAGTTTTTGAGTTTGTATGAGGGAGATATTCCCGTTTGAAGTCGGGTTGTCTGGATAAGGAAAGTCAACCGGATTTTAGAAGAGTATTTTGGTCTTTTCATTACCCAATTAATTAAATTCATTTTTAGTAATTTATTTGGGATCTAAACTGATTTGGTTCAGTTTACACTTCATAAAACTACGCTAGGGTTTTGAGAGAAAAGAAAAGAGGAGAAGAAGCCTAAGTTCGTCACGTTCTTGAAGTTTCACTTGTGGATTTCACCAAGGGTTAATCCCTATGAGGTATGTGAGATCACATAGTGTTGGGTTCGTTCACCCATGCGCAAATCATAATTAAATTCAGCATACTTATGTTCTTGAAAGAAGAGTTTACGAGTTCTTGATGAATTTTGTTGAAAGTTTCGTTTGAATCTTGACTGTTGAGTTTTGGAGGAGTTCTTGAGTTAATTGCATTATATTTAAGGTTGTTTTGAGTATATTCTTGTATACTTTGGTTGTGTATTCAAATCTAAGTGTTTGGGGAAGAAACCAATTGAATCTAGATGGTTTAGAGTTGAAAAATGAGCAATACAATTCGTAGGTTTTCTGGGCAGAGGGCTGGCGCATCGCGCCACTCAGTGCGCCAGAAGAAGGCGCATGTAGTTTGGCCTATGGGGCGTCGTGCCACTCAGTTCTCCCCAAGCCAGCGTCTGTAGTTCAAGGTCTGGCTCCCTGTACCAATCAGTACTCTAGGGTCGCCAAGTCCTCTACCCTTTCCCACTTCTTTCTGTTTGAGTTCCCTCAAATCGTACCTATATTTTCTAGTTGATTTATGCACTCTAAGGTACATAAAACATCGAGAGATCATTCATAACAGGATATCATAAACCTTGAATCCATAATTCAAATTCAAGGAAAGTTAAGAGTCAAGTCTAAAGAGTTTATTATTCTTTCAAAAGTTTTTTGCAGTTGTTTAAAACTTGTTTTAAAGACTTGAACATTGTGTTGAGTAAGAGTAAGAGTGAAGTTCATTTCTTCAAAACATTATATGAGAACTAGGTATTCTCAAGAGTTCAAATGTTTTCACATTTAAACAAGAGAGGAAACACCAATTTTCAAGAGAGGAAACACTGATTTCCAACAGAGATTTTGAGCTAGTTTTGGAGTAATAATATCAAACCACATAAAGATTTATGTTTTTAAACATATGAGCTATTATATTTTGGGAGTAGTATTGAGCACCGATTTGGGGACATATTTGAGATCAAATAATTCAAAGTCACCATTAACCGTGTAACCAACATGGGTAGAAAAGGGTCATACTTGTTAGATGATTCATTTATGCTTTTAGCATAGACTAGTGGATCCACTTAGTGAGTTAGGTTTTATACCCTCGGCAAGGTATAAGACGGCCCTGGCAGCGTGAGGCAAGATGTTGTACCATCACTTAAGCTCATAGAGATGATTGTCGGTTAGAGAAACTCCCACATAGATATTTTGTTTTCTTATATACACAGAGTTACTTGTATTTTCATATACAAAACTAATATATTATTGTATCTTTGATACAGTGAGTTTTTATCTACATGCTTTAAAGTTTTCTTTATATTGCACCTTTATTTCTGCATTATATTAAAGAGTTGAGTTGAGTTGAGACGAGGTAAGTTTCTTCAATTCCTTTTCAAGCTTATGTTTTGTCTTATAATTCCCCTCACATGATCGTACATTCAATGTATTGATATCATTTGGCCTGCATCATTGTATGATGCAGATACAGGTAACTAGGATCAACATCCAGCGCCTCGCTGATCTAGTTGAGCATTCAGAGTCATTTGGTGAGTCTCCTTGCTTTCTGTAGGATCCCTTTTTACATTGCTTTAGTATTATTTTCAGTTGTTAAGATGATCGGGGGTCTTGTCCTGACACCCCTCATAGTTTTAGAGGCTTCATAGACAGTTAGTAATTAATTCTTTTGTCTTGTTATTTCAGTTGTGTTGACTACCAGACTTGAGTTGCCACTTTGGCTAGTTGAATGTTTACTTGTAAAACATTCCAGGTTATCTTGAGTAAAGTTGCATTACTCATTTCTTTTATTAATGTTTAAAGTCTTTTGTTGAGAATCTAGTCAGGCCAAGGGTTCATTTGGGGCCAGCAATGGTTCTCGAGTGCCAGTCTCACCCAGGGTGTAGGTTCGGGGCGTGACAAAAGGTAACACTATTTTTTCACTGTAAGATTCTATTCAAAAAAAATTATCATCGTCTCCTTATCGTATTTATCATCAATGTCACTTCGATCATACTCTTTCTATCATCTTTAGTTTATTTGACCGATTAGATATTTGAGAATTTTGTTGTCCTTCACGTTGAGTTTGAGAATGCTTTTTGGTTAGTGTTAATTTTAAAGTTTGGTGCAATAAATTGAGTAGTACAGGTTTCAATGTCTTAATTTGTGTCTGCTGCAATGAAAAGATTCATCAGATTTATGAAAGAAAGCAATAACTCTTTTTAGAGAAGTAGATGAACAAAATTTTGAATTGATATAGACTTACAAACATTTTAATTTTAGCATTTAAGTTGGTAGGACAATAAAGAAGACAAGTAATACCTAGTGTCTAGTAGATTAGTAATTTGTAAAGACCGAATGATATTAGTGAAAGTAATAATCAAGATTTTGGCAGGAGAACAATAGAAAAGTGTGAGGATTGTAAATGGAGAAAGAGAAATAAGGAGTAAAATAATAATAATAATAATATGATGATGATGATGATGATGACGACGAGGACGACGACGACAATGACAATAATAACCACAACAACGACAACAACAACCACAAATAACTATTAACCAGTCAGGACAAATGTTTGTTTGACCAAATTAAAACAATATTTTTTTGTCTTTTGCACTAGATATTCTCTATAAATGGATAAAGCTTAGTAGTGAGGCAAACCTAGTGCTCTCCATGCATATCTCTTTCTCCACTAAAATTCAAATAAAAGTTACACTTCTCGCCAAATTTTCTCTTATATACCCTAATCTATATTCCCTATTAGGGTTTAAGAAAAAAATGATTTGGGCATGAAATTTTATTTAACCTAATAGAATTTTGTCTATTTGAGATGATTTTGGATATTAGACTTGACAAACAGGTTTTTATGCAAAGAAATCAAATAGTCGTCTGTTAAAATTGTACGAGCTTTTGTATCTGTGTATATTTGAACTGTCATTTGCACATCCGTTATTTATTTTTTACATATCATTGTACTATCTCTTTACATTAGAGAGGGGAGACAAGTGCGACTCAATAGAATGAGGGGTCTAAAGCTAAAATTAATTTAATAAGTAATTTTCCTTTTTTAATTAAAAGTATATGTCACTCCCCGAGGCTACCCCCTGGACGTAAATATGGAACCTAGGATCACGAGTGACTCTAAGCTAACCTTGAGCTGGCATATCATAAGCATACTAAAAGATTACTGGATAAAATATATTATGCGGAAGCTTTAAAGAGTGATAACTAAAAGTGGGGAATAACCAATACTGATCTGAATATATAAAAGACTGAGTTTAATAACAACTGGAAGATCAAACTTAAAAGTAAAACTAAATCTAGTACTATGTCTGAAATAAGCCTCTAACTAACTAGAGATACTAGGACAGGCCCCAGCTAACTCTAGTAAAACTGAAACTAAAATGAAAGACTAAAATAGAAAACATGTATATTGTCCTCGAAGAATGAGGACTCACCACTGAAGCTACGGAGATGGATCGGGAACCGATCTACACGTGATCTGAATGCTGAGGACCTAAACCTACATCACAAAAAGATGTAGCGCAGAGTATGCGTCAGTACTTGAAAGGTACTGAGCATGCAGGATGGAATAAAGCTGAACAAACATATAACTGAACAAAGCATATTCAGCAATGATATAATCTAAACATGATAAAGATATGAAGATATACTGAATATGAACTAAATTGAATGTAATGACCGAGTACATGACATGCTGAAGCTGAATACTGAAATATAACTGGTAACCTGGTCAATGCACTAGAATCTGACTGTGGGAGCTATTAATAACCGACATAAAGCCACGTGAGCTAAACGTTGAGTCTGATGTATACGCCTGATGGAGAGGACCCAATATACCTTGCCAAGGGTATAGAGGTATGATTGGCGTGATCACTAAATGTGATGCCTACAGAGGGAACTTATAAACCTATGTACATGTGGTTCTGGGACTATACGGGTACGTTGAACCCTAGTCCACTCGGTGTTAAGTCTACTCCCAACTAAAATGTGTATAAACAACATTATGACTGAAATACTAAAATGTTGAATAGCTCAAAATACTGACATGCAAAGTTTGGGAATGCAACAATTATATACTGATAATGTGACATTCAAAATCTGAGGCATGTATATCTGTTTATCTGACCTAGCTAGTGTAATTCATGAACTAAATAAATCTACACAACTAGGGTTCTGAATTTCATGCAAGCGACTAAGCAACAAGATTACAATAATATGATAATCTGATTTGGAATATTCTAACCGCTAAATAACAACAATTTTCTAAAGTTCAAGAAACTCTAGGTCTAAACAATGCATAGGAATCAAGATTCTGACTGAATTCTAGGGACCTAGTGGATGAAAGGAACCCACTAGTGAAATCCCACATACCTAGTGATGAATTTCATGGAGAAATCTTTCGATTTCGGGGTTGGATTTGATGAAAACATGTTACGTTCTTGGAGAGGGGTTTGGTCGACTCTTTCTCCTCTTTTGCTCTGAGTTTGCTAAATTTTGGTGAATGAATCGCTTAGGGTAGATTCTAATGTAATTACTAGGCTTTACCTAACCAAAACTTTGTAGTTTAAGGGTTAAACAACGTAGTTTAGGTGTCCAACGCATTGCGGAAACGACAAAAATGACCCCAACTTGAAAAAACTATCAGAGCCAACGACGGTGACCGACGGACCTTGGACTGACCGACGGTCCATCCTAGTTGGCATCGTTTGGCGTCTAGAGGCTGAAGGTTGGGGGTATGAACCACGAACTTGGACCACGGACTGTGGTCCCACCTACGGTTTGTAGATCCTGGCATGGTTCTAGACTTTTTCTTAAGATTCTGGGTGGCCGACCAACGAACCACACCTACGGTCCATGGTCCCACCTATGGGCCATGGATGACCACCGTCGGTGGCACCTGCAGGTTCTGTCAAGTCTTTTATTTGGTCTATTTCGGATATGGGGTGTTAGATTATCTCCCCCTTGGGAACATTCATCCTCGAATGAAGTCTAAACTAGCTGAATATGGAGGGAAGGAGCTGCAATTCCTACCACTAAGTACTAGAAACTAATATCTAATTGAACTGAGTTCCAAGAACATGCAAATACGCTGAAATTGCAAGTAAAACTGAGGGAACATGATACTGAGACTGGATTTATGTAGGAGTAACTGAAAGACTGGAGATGAACTATTACCTCAAGCTGGAATGGAATCGGAAGGAAAGAGATAAGGATACTTGGCCTTCATGGCTGCTTATGTTTCCCAAGTAGCTCCCTCTACGGACTGACTCCTCCACAAAACCTTCACTGAAGTGACTTCTTTATTCCTTAACCTGCGAACTTGATGATCAAGGATTTCAACTGGCACTTCTTCATAAGTGAGACTATCCTTTACAGCCATACTTTCTAATGGTACTATGGACGATGGATCACCCACACACTTCTTCAACAAGGAAATGTGAAAGACTGGGTAGACTCTGCTAGTTCTGCTGGCAACTCTAACTCATAAGCCACTTTACCAACCTTTTTCAAGATTCTGTAAGGACCTACATATTTGGGACTGAGCTTCCCTTTCTTGCCAAATCTCATCACCCACTTCATAGGTGACACTTTCAGGAAAATCCAATCATCAATCTCAAACTCTAAGTCTCGTCTCCTCACATCTGCATAGGACTTCTGATGACTTTATGCTGTCTTAAGTCTATCCCTGATAAGCTGAATTTTTTCCATAGCATCATGAACCGAATCTGGCCCTATTAAGGCTGTTTCATCTACTTCAAACCAACCAACTGGAGATCTACATCTACCCCCATACAATGCCTCATAAGGGGCCATCTGAATGCAGGATTTATAACTATTATTATAGGCAAACTCTATAAGAGGAAGGTGATCATCCCAACTACCCTTGAAGTCAATCACAGTAGCTCTCAATATGGCCTCTAAGATCTGAATGGTACGCTCTGCTTGACCATCCATTTGTGGATGAAATGTTGTTCTCAGATTAACCTAAGTACCAAGACCTTTCTGAAAGGACTTCCATAAATGAGAGGTAAACTGAGGACCTCTATCTGAAATGATAAGCAAAGGAACCCTGTGCAACCTGACTATCTCATTAATGTAAAGCTTGGCGTAGTCCTCCTCCGAATCTGTAGTCTTAACAGCCAAAAAAGTGAGCGGACTTAGTAACTTTGTCTATTATTACCCAAATGGAGTCATGTTGTCTGCAAGTAAGAGGTAAACATATAATGAAGTCCATGTTGATCACTTCCCACTTCCATGTAGGAATATTAATCTCTTGAGTCATACCTCCTAGTTTCTGATGTTCTAACTTCACATGTTGACAATTGGGGAACTTAGCCACAAAATCTGTTATATCCCTCTTCATGCCATTCCACCAAAAGACTTCCCACATATCACAGTACATCTTAGTGGCACCTAGATGAATAGAATACCTGGAGTTATGGGCTTCTGTAAGGATCTGCTATCTCAACTCACCCACCTTAGGAACACATAAACGACCATGGTAGTGGAGAACACCATCTCCTCCTTGGGAGAAAACCTCAACTTTCTGTTGATGAACTACACCCTTTAATTGAAGAATTATAGGATCACTATCCTATTTTTCCTTAACCTCCGCTACCAATGAAGATTCAGATCTATTCTGGACTATTACTCCCGCATCTGATGAGTCTGTAAGACCATCTCCTAAACGAGCAAGACGGTGAACATCTTTTGCTAATTCTTTCCTTTCTTCCTCAACATGTGCTACACTACCCATAGATAATCTGCTAAGAGCATCAACTCTTACATTGGCCTTACCAGGATGGTAAAGCACATTCATGTCATAGTCCTTGAGGAATTCAAGCCATTTACTCTGGCGAAGATTCAACTCTTTCTGGATGAACACATACTGAAGGCTCATATGGTCTGTGAACACATCTACGTGAACACCATACAAGTACTGTCTCCAAATCTTTAGGGCAAATACCACGGCTGCAAGTTCAAGGTCATGATTCAGATAGTTCTTCACATGCACCTTAAGTTGTCTAGAAGCATAAGCTATAACCTTACCTTGTTTTATCAACACACAATCTAGGCCGACTCTGGATGCATCACAATAGATCACATAACCGTCTAAACCCTTTGGTAGAGTCAAAACAAGAGTTGTAGTCAACCTAGTTTTCAGGTCTGCAAAGCTCTTCTCACACTCATCTGACCATTGAAACTTAACCTTTTTCTGAGTCAACTTAGTCAATGGAGAAACTATGGATGAAAATCCTTCCACAAACCTTTTGTAATAACCGGCTAGACCCAAGAAACTTCTGATATCTGTAGGAGAGGTGGGTTTGATCCATTGCTTCACTGCCTCTATTTTTTGAGAATTCACTCAGATCCCTTCGCTAGACACTATATGACCAAGGAAAGCAACATATTGCAACCAAAACTCACATTTGCTGAACTTAGCGAATAACTGACGATCTTTGAGAGTTTGCAGGACAACCCTCAAATGAGTCGCATGTGCTTCCTCATTCCTAGAATAAATGAGAATATCATCAATAAAGGCGATAACGAACAAGTCCAAATACTGCTTGAACACCATGTTCATGAAATCCATGAAAGTTGCAAGAGCATTGGTTAGTCCAAAAGACATAACTACAAATTAATAATGACCATACCGAGTTTTGAAGGCTATTTTTGGGATGTCACTATCTCTGACTCTAAGCTGATGGTAATCAGATCTGAGGTCTATTTTCAAAAAATGACTAGCACCCTGAAGTTGGTCTAACAAGTCATCAATCTTGGGGATAGGGTACTTATTCTTGATTGTGACTTTGTTCAACTGACGGTAGTTAATGCACATTCTGAGAGAACCATATTTCTTTTTCACGAACAACACCGGTGCACCCCATGGGGAAATACTAGGTCTGATAAAGCCCTTATCTAGAAGGTTTTTCAACTGATCTTTTAATTCCTTAAGCTCAACTAGAGCCATTCTGTAAGGAGGAATTGAAATAGGCTGGGTATCTGAAAGGAGATCAATTCCAAAGTCAATTTCCCTTTCGGGAGGAACTCCGAAAAGATCTTCTGGAAACACTTCTGGAAACTCATTTACTACTGTAACTGACTCAAGAGTTGGGGTTTTGGAGTTTGAATCCTTAACCCGAACAAGATGATAGATATACCCCTTGGAAATCATCTTTCTGGCCTTAAGGTAAGAAATGAATCGACCTACAGGCACTAAACTACTACCCTTCCATTCTAAGACTAGCTCGTTCAGAAACTGAAACCGAATGACCCTAGTTCTACAATCGACTGAGGCATAACAGGATTGTAACCAATCCATGTTTAGAATGATATCAAAGTCTACCATTTCTAGCTCTACAAGATCTACTGATGTGACTTTCTGAGAGATTGTGACAAGGCAATTTTTGTATACCCGTCTAGCAATAACTGGGTTACAAACTGAAGTAGAGACTGAGAAGGGTTCTGAAAGAGTTTCTGGACTGACACCGAAGTTGACTGTTGTATATGGAGTTACAAAGGAAAGAGTAGCCCATGGATCTAACAAAGCATAAACATCTAAGTGAAATACTTGTAACGCACCCGTGACCACATCGGGAGAATCTTCCTAATCCTGGCGAGCCTGAAAAGCATACAACATGTTATGGCGCTGACCGCCACCTGTACCAGAAGAAACACCCTGCTGAGTTGGGCGACCTGCTGGTGCTGCTGAAGTTGTGGACTAAGACCTACTGTTGTTACCCCCTTTCCCCTGTTTGGCAGAAGGGCAATCCCTCAACCTATGGCCAGACTGACCACATCCAAAGCACCCTTCTTTCCGTGCAAGACACTCCCCCGGATGGTTCTTACAACATTTTGGACAAGTTGGATAGGTCTTGCTATCTGAAGCATTCCCATGGGACTTAAGAGCCTGATGCCCTACCTTTCTGATCTTGTCTAAATCTGGGGGATGGAGCACTAGCTGTTGAAGCTGGAGAGCTGGGTGAACTTAAGTCCATACTCTTGGACTCACATAGAACCCTGTCTCAAATTCATGAACTCCTGAGCTTTAGCCTCTCTCAATTCTCTTGGAAAGAACTTGTCTAGAAAAGCTCCGGTAAAACACTCCCAAGTCACATGAGTTGTATTCTCACCCTTGTTTTCCTTCCACTGCGTGAACCATATGTGAGCCACATCCTGAAGCTGGTAGGACGCCAACTACACCCTATCATTTTCATTCACTTGCATCACTCCAAAGATCTTCTTGACCTCATCAATAAAATTCTCGCGGTCCTCACCAACTTGCGACCCTAAAACCTCAGGCGGATTCATCCTAACAAAATCTTGGACCTTGACTGGCACTGATCCACCACTAGTATTTGTAGGAAGTGGAGCCTGTTGATTGTTCTGGTTGGCTACACTCTGAGCCAAAAGCTGAATAGCGTTCCGAAACTCTGCATTTGAAACCGCATGGTCTGGGACTGAAGGAACTGCGTCACCATTGCGGGCATTAGCATTCCTTACATAAGCTCTACGAGGAGGCATGATCTGAAATGCATAATGTCAAGTTAGAAAGGAGATCATACCCACACACGATAAGAATAATAAGAAAGTGAAGTTTCTCCTAAAACACGTCATAGCCTCCCCCTCATAAGTGTGGCGCGCTTCACATCCATGAAAGGGACTACACTTAGTGCGGCTTTTCAGACTTCCTAGGACTCTTAAACCTAATGCTCTTCTACCAATTTTATCACGCCTTGAGGCTACCTCTTGGACGTAAACACGGGACCTAGGATCACGAGTGCCCCAAGCTAATCCTGAGCTGACATATCATAAGCATACTAATAGATTACTGAATAAAATATATTATGCAGAAGCTTTAGACAGTGATAACTAAAAGTGGGGAATACCCAATACTGATCTGAATATATAAAAGACTCTGAGTTTAATAACAACGGAAAGATCAAACTCACAACTAAAATTGAATCTAGTACTATGTCTGAAATTTGCCTCTAACTGACTAGAGATGCTGGGACATGCCCCCAGCTAACTCTAGTAAAACTGAAACTAAAATGAAAGACTAAAATAGAAAACATGTGTATTGTCCTCGAAGAATGAGGACTCACCACTGAAGCTACTGAGATGGGTTGGGAACCGATCTACACGTGATCTGAATGCTGAGGACCTAAACCTACATCACAAAAAGATGTAGCGGAGTATGTGTTAGTACTTGAAAGGTACTGAGCATGCAGGATGGAATAAAGCTGAACAAACATATAACTGAACAAAGCATACTGAGCAATGATATAATCTGAACATGAGAAAGATAAGGAGATATACTAAATATGAACTAAACTGAATGCAATGACCAAGTACATGACATGCTGAAACTGAATACTGAAATATAACTGGTAACATGTCCAGTGCACTAGAATCTGATTGTGGGAGCTACTAATAACCGACATAAAACCACATGAGCTAAACGTGGAGTCTGATGTATACGCCCCATAGAGAGGACCCAATATACCTTGTCAAGGGTATAGAGGTATGACTGGCGTGATCACTAAATGTGATGCCCACATAGGGGACTTATAAACCTACGGGGCACATAGATCTGGGACTATATGGGTATGCTGAACCATAGTCCACTCGGTGTTAAGTCTACTCCCAACTAGAATGAGTATAAACAATATTATGACTAAAATACTGAAATGCTGAATAGCTCAAAATACTGACATGCAAAGTCTGGGAATGCAATAATTATATACTGATAATGTGACATTCACAATCTGAGGCATGTATATCTATTTATCTGACCTAGCTAGTGTAATTCATGAACTAAACAAATCTACACAACTAGGGTTCTGAATGTCATGCAAGAGACTAAGCAACAGCGTTACAACAACATGATAATTGATTAGGAATATTCTAACAGCTAAATCACAACAATTTTCTAAAGTTCAAGAAACCCTAGGTCTAAACAATGCATAGGGAATCAAGATTCTGACTGAATTCTAGGGACCTAGTGGATGAAAGGAACCCACTAGTCAAGTCCCACATACCTGGTGAAGAATTTCACGGGGAAATCTTTCAATTTCGAGGCTGGAACTGATGAAAACCTCCTGCGTTCTTGGAGAGGGGTTTGGTCGACTCTTTCTCCTCTTTTGCTTTAAGTTTGCTAAATTTTGGTGAATGAATCGCTTAGGGTAGATTCTGATTTAGTTACTAGGCTTAAACTAACCAAAAATACGTAGTTTAGGGGTTAAACGACATAGTTTAGGTGTCCAACGCATAGGGGAAAAGATCAAAACGACCCCAACTTAAAAAAACTGTTAGGGCCAACGACGGGCCTGACCAACAGTCCATCCTGATAGGCGTTGTTTGGCGTTTGGAGGCTGAAGGCTGGGGGTCTGAACCACGACCGTGGTCCCACCTACGGTCCGTAAGTCCTGGCGTGGTTCTAGACTTTTTCTGAAAATTCTGGGTGGCCGACCAATGGACCACACCTATGGTCTGTGGTCCCACCCACGGGTCGTGGGTGGCCACCGTCGGTGGCACCTGTAGGTTCTGTCAAGTCATCTATTTGGTCTGTTTCGAATACGGGGTGTTAAATTCGCACGTCCGTTATTTATTTTTTACATATCATTGTACTATATCTTTACATTATAGAGGGGAGACAAGGGCGACTCAATAGAATGAGGGGCCTAAAGCTAAAATTAATTTAATAAGTAATTTTCTTTTTCAATTGACAGTATAACATTTCTTGCAATATTTTGTATGACAATGTATAAATTTAATTGACAGTATGATATTTTCTTGTAACTGTAAATTTAGTTATCTACAATTTTTAATTATAATTACAGCAGTAATAAATTTCTAAAATACATGCATAATAATTAGTAAGAGATCACCAATAAACTATTAAGAAAATTATAATTAATAGTAACAATAAATACATAATTTTCTTATATTTTTCTTAGGATTTGTTCGAAAATCTATCTAGTAATTGAAATTGGTGTAATTACTAGGGTAGTAATCATCAGCCTAGTAATTACACAGCCTATTAATACACTGACATGTTTGTTTACCACCCTAATTACAATGTAACTACAAATATACTATTTGGATGGACAATTGCAATCTTAAGATAAAATTAAATTTTCAACACAAAAGTAAATTATTTAAAAAAATTGTTAGACAAAGAAACTTTATAAATGATATTAAATTATATATTTAAGATACAATTGTCTTTTTGAAAATATATTAATTAATAAACATATGTGCTATGAAAAAATAATTGATTAATTTTTTTCAAATTAGTTTATTTCAATCGAATTAATCATAAAAACTAAAAGTACAAGATTTCTATGAACACCATGAAATGCATGTTTGACAAAAAAATTAATATTATAAATAAAATGTCATAAATTATTAAATTATTTGACAAAAATATAATCTATCAAGTCTAACTAAAAAATAAATGACTTGCAATGTGAAGTCTCAAGTCAATACTACAAAAACAAATGAAACTGAAAATATAACATAAGTTCTAAAGAAAAATAAAAGTTTGACATAATACTCTTATGTCAAATTTCAACATAACATAAGTCAATAATCTTATTCAACAGTGAGTTCTACTTTAATTTAAAAATTAGAATACTGACAAAATTATGCTAATGAAAAAAAATATGACAAAAAAATAGATAATACGGAAAAATGCATGAAATCATATGAAGTAAATGTTGAGAATGGGAAAGAAATGAAATATAATTAGGATAATAAAAATAAAAAGAATGAATTCAAAATAATAGACATAAAAAATAAATTAAAATCAACAAACAAAATAAATAAAAATAAAAAGAAAAAATAAAAAAAGCAATTAGCTTATAATTAAACCATGTAAATTATGAACAATTCACACCCCTGGTTGAGAATTGGAGAGTGTAATTATCCGGCCAATCACACACAATTATCTGTTGACCAAGTAATTACATAGCCAACCAAATATATCACATAGTGTAATTACATCAAATCACATCAAATCACATCAAATCCAATTACTAGATGACTCTCCAAACAAACCCTTACATATTTTGTTTCGTGCTACAGTAAAACCTCTATAAATTAATATAGGTTGGAACATGAAATTTTATTTTATAGAGATATTTTTTAATCGATAAATTAATATTTACTAATTTAAAGAATGGTTTGAGATTTAATGAAGCTTAATTTTTATTATATCAAAATCATTGTATCTTACTAATTTATGTATCATATTTATTGATTTCACATAAAATAATTATCATACATAAAGTACAATGAATACATCAAAATCATTATATCTTACTAATTTATGTAATCATATTTATTGATTTCACATAAATATTAAATTTATTATATATAAAGTGCAATATGTGTGTATGATTCATTGTTATATATTTTTTTGTTAAATGATTCATTGTAAAGAAATTCAAGAATTCAACCATTCTTTATAAAAATATACATAATTTTCATTGTTTTTTAATAATTAATTATTATTCATTGTATTTTTATTAAAAACATTCGATGTATGATAGTGAGAAAAATAAACATATATAAGCAACATAGGAAATTTCTTTAAACCCTATCCAAAAATGGCTTCTCATTTAAAAGGTGTCACAAATAAACAATGACAGATCAAATACGTAAAGCATTATGTGAGTACAAAAGAGATCATTCCACATGTACTCAAAAAAAATTACAGTCATGGTTTAATGAAAACTTTCATTTGAAAGTTAGTCAAGGTACAATATCAATCACACTCAAACGATCAGCTAAATATCTTTTCGGTTGATTTAGAAAAAGGAAAGGATATCAAGCGACACAAGCCAACAAAATATCTAGACATGGAGAATGTTGTTTATGAGTGGTTTCTCCAATATGAAGACCGTGTGAATATAACAGGAGAGTTAATTTTGGAGAAGGCAATAGATGCAATGAAACTTTTATATCTTCAACAAAATTTTGAGCACAAATTATCTCTAGGTTGGCTTGAAAAATTCAAGCTAAGACATGGTATCAAGTCACTTCGTCGTTTCAGAGAGAGTGATTTAATTGATATACAAGGCATGGAGACGAAATTGAAATTCATAAAATCAAAAATAGATCAAATCTTATGAAAGATGTTTTTAATATGGATGAAACTGATTTATTTTACAGGTACAAGATGTTCACTCTCTTGCTACGGAACAACTTGAAGGAAGAAAGCAGGACAAAGAAAGGCTCACAATTATTTTTTGTTGCAATGAAGATGGATCTGAAAAAATCCTTTATAGATTATTGAAAAATATGCAAAGCCACATTGCTTTAAAAATGTCAACATGAACAACTTGAATTGTCACTATTGTGAAAACAAAAGAGTATGAATGATAAATGTGATTATTGATGAATATATTCGTTAGTTTGACCACAAAATGCATGGTAGACGAGTTTTGCTTATGACAGATAATTGTACAACCCATAATAGAAATATTGAATGACACAAAATGTTGAATTGTTTTTCTTGCCACCCAACATGACATCCAAAATTCAACCTTGTGATGCTGGGATAATAAGAGCTTTCAAGATGTATTATCGTAACAGATTTTATCGTAGGATATTAGAAGGCTATGAAGTGGGGCAAACTGATTCAACAAAGATTAATGTTTTGGATGCTATCAATTTTGCAATCCTTGCTTGGACAACAAATGTTCAGCAAGAGATAATAGCAAATTGTTTTCGACACTGCAAAATTCGTTCGGGGGATGCAATCTCAGAGAATTTGAATGAACCCACTTATGAAAACGTCATTCATGAACTTGAGGTCATGATTAATGATCTCGATTACCATAATAAAATGGAAGTCAATAACCTGTTGAATTATCCGGGTGAAAGTGATACTTGTTCAAAGGTCTAGGGCTTAGAAGAAATTGTGGATACCATCGGAAAAAGCAATGTTGATGATGAAGTTGAAGATGATACTATACCTTTGGAACCAGTTACGCGTAAGGAAGCACTAATCGCATTTAGAACTCTTCACAATTTTATGGTGCAGTTCAAAAATACAACATCGGAGCTCTTGGATGCAATAAGAAAAGTCAGAGATGAGCTTCAACTAGATTTAAATATTTTTTAAAATTTTTTTACACAATAGAATCATATTTCACTAAATTGTCTTAGATATATTTGTATTTTTAAAGAATTATTAATTTATGATATTAATGAGACCATATATTTATATGGGGTATTCTAAAAATATATTATCTTATTTTATTGAAATTGATGATTTTTTCCATTGACCAAAGTCGAGACAGAAAAAAATATTATTTTAAAAAGATTATTAATTTATTGAGTATTAATTAACCGAGTATTAATTTACTGTATTTAATAGCTGCTTCTCACAATTAAAACACTCCATTTTACATCGCCTTCATCAGATCTGGTCGTCTCTTTTTAGGTATGTATCTCCTTCATCGTTGTCTGCTCAGTGCATTTGGTTCTTCGTGTAATCTTGCCTCTCGGTCGATTCTATCTCTTCTTTTTTTTGTGCATCTTTGGAGGTATGTATATGTTTTCGTATTTGAGCTCCTTTTTGGAACTGAATTTGGGTTTTTTTTGGTTCTTTGGAGGATTTGTAATTTTTTGGGTCTTAAAGCAGTGGTTTAGGGTTGAGCCGCTTGAGGGGAGGTAGATTGTACGCACACATGCATTTCGTTGAATCTGCTATTTGAGATGAATTTAAGTGTTTGGGTATTAAACTTGACAATCAGGTTGTTGTTATGTGCAGAAGCCGTCTATAGAAATTAAAACTAATATAGTTTCATCAAAGTTTTTCATTTGTATAAGCTGCTAACATGTTTTTTTCTTTTTTTTTCTCTACACAGTTACAGTTATGAAGGGAGCAGTGTCATTTGGTGACCAGGTAGAGATATCATCGGGTGACTCATCTTCCTCTAATACAGATGACCGTAAAACGGAAAGCAAATGGATGAAAAATACTATCACCGTTGATCAACCTGCTAGCGAATTGGATTCTGAAGGTAAGTGTCATAATTCACATAATTATGATTGTCTAGTGATTCTCTCAATCTACTTGCTGAACAAGTGTCTACATATGTGGAAACAGACTTGTGTTGCTTTGTTACTGCCAAATAAAAAGACAAAAAATCTTCTCTTCATTAAGTTTGGGATTTATAGTGTAGGTAGAGAATTTTTATGTTTATCCTCAGTACCTGAGGATCTTATTGGGCTGTTAGCATAATGTTGTGTTCTCCTTTAATATGGAAGCTTGGGAATCAAAGATGGACCTAGGAATTTAACTATCTGGTCAAGATTTATCACATCAAACTGTTGATTGCTGAAAGTTGCATTAGCAAGCAATTCATGCATAAGTAAAGATTGGTAAAGTGTTGCCTAGAACGAATTTGTTAGTTCCATTTTACATGTTTCCCGCAGTTTGTCTTACCGTCTTTGGTGTTATGGCATTCTGTAATGAAGTTCAAATATGCTGGATCTTTTTAATATGAAGCTTTTATGCTAACATATATCATCTAATAGCTCTTCGGTTCCACTTGTTTAATGTAGGCTAAGAGCATCCCAATAGAAGTGATTTGAAATATACTTTGTAAACAGTTTGATTTTCCATCCTAAAAATTTGTTTTGTCTATGGATAGAATATGCGCAAAAGCTGAACTTCCATTATTTCCTTTGATGAAGTAAGGTGTTGCATTAATGGTATCAAGAAGATGTAATACAAGTAGAAGATAAGCTTGGTTAATCCCTTATACAGAAAAACAGGAATCTAACCAAAAGTGTAAAAGTTTGCTGCTGATCCAGAGTAAGAGGGCTAATAAAATCTAAAAGGGGGATAATTGCGTTTTTTCTCCTTGGAACTATGCTGCCATGCACATATACCTTCTGTGATAGCTTTCAGCCACCTCTTTCATCTTTCCGGTCAGTTTTAGTTCTTTTCAGTGGATTTTCACAGTGGCAAGCACTGTTTCTCTTCAATCATATCTAGTGACTACTTAGAAACTTAAGGTTTTTTTACAACATGGGGAAAGATACGATTTATTACCATGCCAGTTTTGAGTCTTTTGATATCACAAAGTCTTTCTCGAAAATCAGAACGTTGTTTGAATGGGTCAAGCCTAAGTTGCTCGGACACTCCGAAAATGATGTCGGATCCTTCAAAGTTCCACTATTTTTGGAGGATCCGACACGCATCCGTCGACATTTTGGAAGAGTCCGAGCAAGATAGGATCAAACACAACAAAAGTTCATAGAGGCGAGTAATTTTAAGCCTTAAAGTTATGCAGTGGGTTGGTGATGTAATTAATACATCATCCAAGGAACAACCGTTGACAGTTAGAATATGGAAAATAAGGGACCATTTCGTGTGACAAGAGGGGGTTGCTAGGATGATAAACACCCTTCACCTCCAACCCTAAGGTTGTGGGTTCAAGTCACCTAGGGAGCAAAAGGGGTGGGAGTTCCTAGGGAGGGGTAAAAAAAAGGGACCATTTTGGTAATTTTTTCTGCACTCTTTAAAGCAATGAATATGGAAGGTACATCAGTTTTATTGCCATATAAGGGGGTAGTCGAGCCGTAATTATTACTCCAGAGGTGACATTTAATGCTGGATGGTCAGATGTAGACCAGAAAATCACCAGATTCATAAATGCTTCAGGAAGAGTGAAGAACATACCAATCCCCGGAACTGTACATCATGACACCTTCTAGAATGAACTCCGGAAACTCCTCTATGGCCCTCGACATCACCCAATACCCAAATCTCTCCTTCGAGAATGGATTCGAGAATCGAATGGTATTAGAGTCCCCCGTCCCTGTTAACACCCAAACTCCTTCGCTTCCCCTCTCTGAGATCATCTATCTCTTTTCCTCTAACCCATTTTGCTTCTTTTTCAATTTCTCGTAGTAATTTTAACATCTTATCCTTTAAGATATTTCTCTCCTACCCAACTAGACATGTCTTGTCCAACCCCAAAGCAAGCCAACGGTAGTGCATCAACTCCTGGAACGCCATTACAGCCACTTCCAGAGCCAATAACCAGCTGAAAAGTCTGTCTGTAATTCATCAAACATTGAAAACTAAGGGAAGTGGGAAAGCACATTTTTTGACTAATAGTTTTTTTGATAGAGGCAGTTAGCCTTTTATCTTTTTCTTTTTTGTGGTGCAACAAGATATTCTTGACTGCATATTAATTGACGTACCTACTTCATCAGAGATCCTAGTTTTCTTGTCTATCCTGTAGGTTGACCTCTCCCATCTGGTCTCTTTCCCCTTTTCTCCAGCTTATGTCCAGAACACAACCACCAGCTACCAGAAAGCCTGCTCTTTGAGTGTGCACAAAGAGAATGCAGAAGGACATTTAAGCTCCTCTCAGTTTTCATATCTCTTATTTCATCATTTTGCTTCCAATTGCAAATGCACATAGATTTTTTCTGTTTGTTCATTCTTGATTTTGGATCTGTATGAGTAGTAAGAGAACTTGATTTTGGATCTCTATAGGTTTTAAGAACAATGGAGCATTAACTTCATTTCAGGCTGAAAATGATGAATAACTTATTCTCTTCTTTCAAACAAGTTTTTTGCAACCTTGAAAATGGTAACAAAGTACAGATAATTTTAGAATTAGGAGATTTTCATAAAATGCAAATGCTGCATCTGGACAACTGTTAGATGCTTGCTTGTATTGCTTTTGTTTTTCTTCTCCATTAAATAGATCATGAGATAATTAGTATACTTTGATTCAAGAAAACCTATCAGAAGAAGAAAATGTCATTACTTATAAAATAAAATAAGAAAAAAAGAGGCTACTTTGCATCAAGAAACTCTATCGCCTAACAACAATTGAGTTTCAGTTGGATGAGAAGAAGGGCTGGTGGAGAGGGTAAGCAAAAGAGGAGGTGTACGTATTTTTTTTGGTGTGGTTAGTCAAAAATGAGAAAATTAGATGGGAAAGCTTAGAAGATACCCATCCATGTCAATTTTTTGGCCTTGTCAAATTAGGAAGATAAGGTGTATATCTAATTTGCTTCCTTGTGATCTGTACCAATTGACCGGCAATCTTTGGCTCAAAGTAGCTTTCATTTAATAGAAGCTGGATGTCCCAAGGAAAATTTGCATGCACAAATCTCTGTTCAGTTCAATTAAAACATTTCCTTTATGATGTCAAAGCCCAAGTCTGAGAGGTCTCTTTGATGATGGTATTGATTCTCAAATGAGTTACTTTTTTGTTTTGTGAGTACGGATATTGTTTCAAAGATTTTATGTTCCTAGTCTTGGTTCAAACTAATTGACACATGAGTGACTACAGTGCAAGGTTACGATGTATCTCTACTTAATTTGTATCACTAGTCTTACACTCTCTGTATTACAGATTTAATCCTAAGAAGAGCAAGAATGTACCAAGAGTACATGAAGGTGGTCCCTATTCCCACACAGCGTGGCTTTGTTATCCCTTTCACCTCATGGGTTGGATTGGCTGCATCCATGAAGGAGTTATATGGGCAACCCCTACATTACCTGACCAATGTCCACATGAAGAAGTTGGATTCAATGAGGTTTGGTAGTGATAATGAAGATGTTCCATTAGATACCATCATCGATCCTAGCAAAGCTGAAGCAACCATCTGGCTTATTGAAGAAGTTCACAGGTCTACATCATCTCATCATTACATTGCTAGACTTTGGCTTGCTGATCCAATGTATCATATCCATGTTGATGCAATTTTCCCTAAGCTGCAGAATTCATCAAAATAGATTCTTTGCCAGTCTATCTTGATCGACTTGGAATCCCATCTCCATCACTCTTTCCCAAACAACCATGTATGTAAAAAAAATTGCACATCATATGGATGCTTTAAGTTATCTCCTCATTTCATATGTTGATACAGTGAACATATGGGCTATGTAGTGAAATTGTGCTTGTGAGGTATGTGGTGAAGCAGAAGTTCTATTGTGTCTTTGAGGTTGTCAACTTAGGATAAATGGAATATACCTATCAGCAGTGGAGTAGTTAAGAAGATGTGAGTTCAAGTTAACCTAAATTTTTGACACAGTTTGGGCATAGATATATGTTTGAAAAATATCTAAAATTTCAATAACTACTCGATTTTGAACCCATATTTTACAGCAAGTTAGATATATGATATTGTGTACACTGTAGACATTGAACAGCATGTATGAAACATTTTCATGTGCAAATAACAAAGTACTTTTTTTTTATAGATAGCAAGTGACTGACATGAAATCGACAAAAAGACCTATGATTAATTAATTACTTATAAGGTAACATCACAAGACTAAATATATGCTTTGTTTACTCTCTCTTTTCTTTTTCCTTGTATCTTTTTATGAATAAGTATATTTGTAACAAGAAAGAACTCCACTTGGTAAACGATAAAGCTCCACTTGGTAAAATATGAAGCTCCCTTTTCCCGTTCCCACTTTCATCTTTGATTTCTAAAGAGAAAAAATATATAAACATGCAACATGAGATGTAATCATATTTTGAAATCATATGAGGAAAATGTGGTGATTAAAATTTTAGATTTTGGTTTTGTGATGATTTTATCTTTTTGGTTTTTAATTATTTGATTGACAAATAATAATAATTGTTGGTGGTTTCCCAAACCATTTGGTAGTGATATGGTGGAATCGGTGGTTATTAAAATGGTGGTAGGTTGGTAGCTACATATGAGGAACTTTACAGAAGTTGAAGGGAAGAAAAAAATGCTAGTTTCAAATATATACAATTAAGTAATTAGTTTATAATAAATATAATCATGTTTTTATTTACATAAAAATCAGCCAAAAGTCACAAAGTAATACTGAATATATATCATGATACACTAAAAAAATTGAATATAATAAGGGAAAATTTCATATATGGCAAACAGATTTTTCAAAATAACACTTTATGGGTATAATTTATATAATTACATTCCATGGGTATAGTTTAGTTTGCTATTAAGCATTTATTTTGTATATAACATTTTTTTGGTTAAAAATTTATGCAATATTTTATTTTTTAAATAAATTGAATCATGAGCGCTAAAAACGGTAATATGAAAATTTACATAATCCAATGATTTAACAAACGTCCAAAATCAAATATTTTTTCCAAAAAAGAGTTCTACAATGATAGAAAGTCCATACCATTTTGTCTCCTCAAACGACTGAAGCATCCCCTTAATCAATAATTTTGTATATTCAACGCCAGGTAATCATTTCTTTCAAGGAAATTTCATGTTTTGAAGCGGCAAGAAAGTATACAATTGATTTGTATAGTATATAGTTAAAATTTTGAATAACGAATAAATTTTGTTTTGTTGATTGTGATGTTTCGCAAAAAAATGTATTCGTTTTTACAAGATTAAAGAAATCGTATATTAACAATTCTATTCTATTTTTTTGTTCGAAAAAAAGTTGAATGATACGATTTGTATATATGTATTGTGTATGATTCGAATACAATTGTGTTCTTTAATGCGAGTAATTTTTGGTATTTTATACGATTACTTTTATGTATACATATATACTTCAAGCAATTTATATAAATACATATCAATATACAAGTGTGATTTAGGCAAAAACTATACATAGACTTCAAAATAAAAATTGTATATAACTAACAAAATATACAAATATCAATATACAAAATTGGATGTTTGCACATGAATCTAATTCCCTATAAAAAAATAATTAAAGATACAAAAT
>JAJOOS010003754.1:0-22968 GCA_029582725.1 Solanum chiquidenum
TAAGATTTATTTAAGGAACAAACTCTATACTCATGACTCGAATTCAATATCTCTGTTAAGGATGAAGGAATCTCAATCTTACCACAATCCTATCATAGATCGAAATTGGTTAAACGGTTTAATCGCAAATAAACAACATAGTATTTATTATAAGGCATTCCGTGTAACCTACACGTTGCATCTAATTAAATACTTTTAATGACAAATTAATATTGGCTACAATATATGGAAATAACTCATATTTTCTTTAATCTACATGCATATAAGTTTAAACATGACATGAACTTTGCTCTTTTTATAAGGGTTAAAATCACTTATTTGTTTTTCGCTAAAAAGGTAAGAGTAATTTTTAAAGATAAATTTTAAGTTAATGTGTTAGCAATGCAACTATAACTTGGTTGGAATTAGTTTCGATATAAAAATAAGAAAATTTCAAATAGGAGAAATTTTTTCAACAATTGATCCCATTTTTTCGCGTTTGGTATCTATTATTCAGTGAAATAACTAACTCAATATTTTTAAAATTTTAAAATTGTATTATTAATTTAATCTGATCCTATTTTATAAAAATACTTGAAGTTGATTAATAAGTTCTAGTTAATATCTTTTCTGGTAACATTCTGCAAAACAGAAATTTTGGGCCTAGTCCATTTAAAGTTTGTACACATAAAGCCCATTGGTCTTTTCAGTCATTGGGCCTATAGATTGAGTCCACTATTTCAAATGATTGTTGTTGATTAGCTAAGCATTTGAACCGGCCCATATTTGTTTGACCCGGGTTATCGGAGTTGTTTTTTCTTTTCTTTTTTGGTTTTTTTCTTTCTCACCAGCACGAGTTTAGTCAAGTAGAATTAGATTGTGGTACTTGCTGCTCCGACTGAAAACAAATTTATAGAAAATTGAATTATGAGTTAGAAAAGGACGAATTCAGACCAATTAACCAAGTGCTTTTATGGGGACTTATTAAATGTTATAAATAACAAAATAAATATAAATGATAAATTTTGAACGTAATAAATTAGTATTTCAAGTCCACTCATAAAGTTGAACTTATGCATTCGTCTCGCCTCTAATTGCTAGCTTGAAAGAGGAGAAAAGAGCATCGAATGAAATAATATATTTTATTATCTATTAAATAAATCTAAAAGGTAATGAGGACACTAGTAGTACTAAAGCAACCATCCAAAGTGCTTCTTCATTGGACTATTTGCCTAAAAGTTCAACTTAACCTAATTTCCCAACCTTCAATTCAACAAAATCCATCCCCTTCCAAGAGAAAAAAAACAAGGACACTTGGGGTTATGTAATCTTAGAAACATTTGACTAAGTAATGAGATTGGATTTGAGTCCTAATAATGAAGAAACGCCTACAATAACAAAGCTATCTCTGTGTGACTTTTAGACATGAAATCATGTTTTGATACACGAGATGCTTTGTTCATCAGACTCTGTTTATTTTGGCGGGCTATGAGTATTAATTATGCTACCTAGGAAAGTGCATATCTTTATCAACAACAAAATTCATGATGGAAACAGAAAAAAGATATGAATGAATTAATGTAAGACACCTAAAGGAAAAATAGAGAAAAAGTGTCCATTGCTTATGGGATTCAACAGTTGTAATTGGATTTTGTTGTTAGAGTGTTGGATCAACTTCCCCAACTTTGGGAGCCAACTAGGCAAGATCCATATCTTTCTTGAAGAATCTTCCTTTAAGTGGGAAATAAATTAATATTTAAATTATAAATATTCAAAGTAATAGGGAATCTTTGGGAAAATATATGACCTCTTTGTTATCTCCTAGTACCCACTATGAATTTATTCCACTATAGGCAAGTACAACTTGAAGCTCCCACTTAAATTTGTTTATAGTGCTTTAATAGTGGAATTAAAATCTGTTTTCTAAAGTCAATAATATTTAATTTTTGGTGTTACATAATAATCTAGATTAGATATAGATAATTTTTCTGAGTTTAAATATTATGTAATGAAAGTGTAAATAGAATGAATCGAACCGGGTGAAGTCATCAACCTATGTTTTCGGGAAGTTTATTCGATATTTCAGTGAATGTATTGGAACTTGGTAGGAGAGCTAGACATATTTCGTTTCTAAGAGATGATAAATGAGCTCAACAACAATCATTGACTCGTTAAGTGAAGTTAAAAAGAAGTTGAACTAAGACTCAATAATTCGCCCATCGATTGAGAAAAAAGAAATGATTATGACTTAAATCCTCTGTCACTATCATTTGAGTGCCAATTATGATTAAATTCCTCTGGTGCATAGCTCACAAATCACACAAAAAAAAAGTAAACTAGGTAGTACGATGCGACGAACATGATTAAGAATACGTTAACAATGAAATCGATCTCTAACCTTCCGCACCAACTCAAGAGTTTTTTTTAAAAAGAATTTCTACCTAATGAGTTACTATAATATCTTGTGAAAGGGCAAATTATTACATTATAAAAAGAAATACTTTAACACATTTTAAAGGACTCTTTGACTCATGGGGTGCATGAACCAAAAGTTGACTATATGAACATGCACATGGAAATTTATACTACAAAGTATGGTGGACGTACTATTTATGCAGGCAAAATTTCATATATTGGAGTTTTACCAGAAGTGTTTCTATCAAAAATAGTTAGTGGGTTGTTTCTTGTATAAGTAAACTCCACTCTAACGTACCGTCTAAAACTTGCTCAAAACACACCAAAATTCGAATCTTTATACAAATAGTCTATAATATTTACTATTTATATTCGAATACATATATTACACTTTTGTTAACTATTTTTTAATTTGAACGATTGGAAAGACGACTATTTAATTAATTATTCGATAGTGCCAAATGCCTAAACATTGTTCACTCCCACAACTTTGGCATTATGGAAAGTTTCTTTAAAACAAGCAATATGATCTCAATTATTGAACATAGTTACTAATTATAGAAAACTTGTTTAAAATGATCAACATATATGCACAACATTGTTTCTCTTTAATAAGAGTGTTTATTTGGGGGGGGGGGGGGTATTGGCTCAACTCAAGTTGGACGGTGTGCATGCATAGGATCAAATAACATCAAATAAGGTAGCTTGCACATGTAAAATTAGTAGATGGAATAACCAATGGTGGAACTACATTTGTTGATCGATATTCTTTCGCCTTTAATCAAAGAATTTTTTTTATTTTGAGGCATTTTTTTAGATTATATGACATGTTATGTTCGTAACATGTCATTTAATCTAAGCGAGTATTTGAGTTAAATATGACATGTTATGTTCGTAACAAATCTATTTATTAATTGGACTCATTTTGATCAAGTGAATTAAACCAACCCTTAAGGTAACCAACCAACTAACTATAAAGATTCCATTTTTTAAGGGTAATTAATTTGTGCAATTTCAACATCAAATGTGGACTCAACCCATTAATTTGCCCCCTTCTATTCATAACTTGTCTTTTTAATACTTTCCAAAAGCTCTTTTGGCTCTTAAAACTGTAGCATCTTGCCTCTATATATATACCTCAAGTATCACCTTCAAGAATATTCATACCTACCACCAACCCAAGTACAAAGAGAGAATTATCACTACTCTTTAGTTTTCCTTAATTAGAAATGGCTCAACCAAAAATTATATACACTTGTGCTTTTTTCCTAGCATTAATCTTCTCTTATGGGATTTTGTTGAGTGAGGGAAGGGTACTCTTGAAAAAAGAAAAGAACAACAACACAATATTTAGCCATCATGGAGAAAATAGCCATAGAAAAGTAGTGAAGAATAACTACTTCAACAATATTGGTCATAACAATATGCATGGCAATATTAATATTTCAGAAGAAGGAGGTCCTGGCCATAGCCCTGGTGTTGGTCATGCAGGTGGACCCCCATGATGGAATGCAGGGTCGGATATAGTAGCTTTGATCCAAACATTATATATACGTATCATGATATTCACAAATATGCATAAATATTAAGTTCCAAATTCCATCATTAGCACTTAAGGTTGTTATATAATAAAAATCTGAACCCATAAAGTTCAAATTCTTAATCTATCCCTCGTGAAATAATATATAAGCCCCAGGCCATGAATTGATTGATTATGACTATTATTGTACTTTAAATTTATTGGATTAGGAAGTTGGATATAGTATGTAGTATATATTTATTTGAAATTTACTAGTCTTGAATCGTATAGGGTCCTAAAGGGAGAAACACTTCATACTAAGATATGTTTTTTCGTTTCACTACACACTCCTTGATAATAGTACTAGTATTATTTCCCTTTTTGTGACCTAGTTTAACATGTTGATATATAAAATAGGTCACATATATATGATATATCTCTATTGTGATTTAGATCTATGATTATGTAAACCGTGTAATATAAAGTTTGTATTGTACTTTATTAGTTTGTGAAGTGTAATTTGTTCGGTATGTATTTAAGTTTTCGTTTTAATTATCTAAAGTTCAATAAATATATAAAAGCAAATGGGATGATTTAGAAAATTAATCACGATTTTGCAAATTAATTTGAAATCTTATTTTGGAAAGACAGCGTCTAATTAAATTTTATATCTAAAATTTTAGATATGCTAATTTTAGAACTCTAAATTGGCAATTGCCATACCACACTCTTAAAAGGAAAAAAAAATCATAGAATATTTTTGTTAATAGTCTTGTTAAGCATTGTTTACACAAGATATGTATTTTTTTTAAGGAAAAAAAACTTGGTAACATTGATTCTTTTTATCTATTTTTCTATTTTCACTGTCTTAAATGACTTGGAAACAAAAACCTGAAAACTAGTTCTTTTGAAGTGTTACTACTACTATTAAAGTGGAGAAGGATATACTTTATTTATTAGTAAAATATTATTTTATATTTATTTTGTAATTATAACTTCATTTTTATATTCGAAATTTATCGCGAACAGACAAAAAAAATAGTAAATTTTAACTGTGTATCTATCTAAATAATATTGGAAAATGATAATAATTAATGGTTGCACAAGACATGGCCTAAAATTCAATGATCAATTTATTACATCATGCTCATTTTTGTTGGCTCCTCCACTAGCTTGATAACTTTACAATAAACGCCTAAATGAATCGAATATTACGATTATAAATTATTTTTAATAATTTTATTATAGATACCCTATGCAATTAGTTTAAATATGTGTTTGAACAATTAAAAATATAAAACCTAGTACTCTTGAATAATTAAAAAAAGCTTCAAATTACAAATATATTCTTAAGTCATATAGTCTTTAACTATATTCAAACAAATCAAATTAATTTATTCACAGAAAAATCATTACTAGACTGTATAATGGGTATGTTTCAATTTTTTTAATCGTACTTTCTTTTTCAATTCTTTTACTAAAAAATATCTTTCTTTTGTTTATATGTATTATTTTTAATTTTATTTTTTTCACATAATTTTTTTAAGATTATAATATGAAATAAATATTTTGGTACGTTTTAGTACATTTAGTTTAAGACAATACAATTTAAAAATCTCATTTATTTTTAAAAATTGGTTTCAAATAAAAATTGAACATACATGAGACAAATTGGTGTAAAATCAGAAGGATAAGTTGTTAAAGAATTACCTAGGTACAGTCCTTAATCCAAAGTTTTGAGTTTGATTTTTTCCAAATTTTATCGAATTTTAATATGAAACCAAATTTTGTTTTTAACCAAATCAAACAATTCTGCTCTGTTTTTTTTTTTGGGGGGGGGGGAGACAATTCTGTTATTGCTAGTACAATAGCACTTTTCTGTCATACGTCTATCACTGTAAAAACCCATCAAAATAAAGAGTACGTAAAAAATCCTACTTTCACTAAAATCAATATAATAACTGTATGTCTGTAACTGTAAAATAAATAAAACTAAAAGGTGCAAAAAGACAAATAAAAATAGTTACTCTAAAAATGGTAGCCGACCAAATTTATACGAATTTGGTAAAATGAATTAATCCGTATATATCCAAAAACATTCTTCAAAATCAACGGTTGATATTAATAGAGCACCGTTTAATCCAACGGCTGATATTTGATACAGGGCTTCACTGAATCCGTCATCCTCCTCATAAATCTTCTTTTTGCAATCAGATTCACCTATACTTACAACCATATCTATCTCTATATATTTTTTCCTTTTTTTAATTATTATTATTTATATTTATTTATAGTAAGTATAAATTAAAGTTTTTTTTTGTGTGAGAGTTTACTCTAGGGTTTGAGGTAAAGATGCAGAGGAACAATGGTACTGAATCTCAAGACAATAAGCAGCCACAGCCGCCGCCGCCGCCGTCGTCACAGGGAGAGACGTCTCCGACGGCGCAACAAGGAGTGAGTGCTGCAGCGGTTGTACCCGTGGCGGCTGCGCCGGCGGCAGGGGTGCAGCAGCAACAGCCGTGGGTGGCTATGCAGTACCCGGCGGCGGCGATGGTAATGCAGCATCCAATGATGCCGGCCCCACATTATCCACCTCATTACATGCCGTTTCATCCACAACATCATCACCACCTTATCCACCACCCGCCGCACTCACCGTCACCGCATCAACAAGGAGGAGGTGGAGGATCTAATAATAATGAAAATCGAACGATCTGGGTGGGTGACCTTCATAATTGGATGGATGAGGATTATCTACGTAGCTGCTTTGCTACCACTAATGAGGTATAAGTCTGAACCAGTTTACGCTCATCTCTGACTAAATTAATTTCATGCATATATATACATTTGGTGCTCTGTTTTTTTAAACACGTGATTTATGTTTTTCCATAAATGTTTTCATGTGATTAATTACAGTAAAATCTGGATTTATTTGCTTATATGGATGGGGTAGAATGATGGTAGGTAGCTACTAATTAGCCGCCGTCACAAGTAAAGTTTTTATATTTTCCCCATAAATATCTTTTTGTACTTTTGGTGACAGGCCTAAAATGGAATGTTGATAATTTGGAGTAGATAGTTTGTATGATTAGGCAATGCTTTAATTAGGGAATAAATTGAAGATTGTTCAAAACCTTTATGTAGTCTTCATTGCATTTTTTGTAGAGAAAAATAGTTTGTAAATGGTAAGTTATTATTTCCATTGTGAAATAGGATAAGGCAATAATTTTACTAGTTTAACTAGTAATTCTGATTTTAGCATGTTATTGCTAATTAATGAAGAGTTCAAAATTGGCAGCTTCTCTATGTCTGGAGGGGAGTAGCTTTGGAACTTTTGTTAAAAAACATGTTCAAAGATTGAAACTTTTGCTACTGAAGCCAAATTTTAAGATGTGTAAAGCTCATGTCAGCCTTAGATTTTCCACCTTGAATGTGGTAACATGCTTTGAGAGTTACTATAAAGGTATAATCTTGACGTTTTGGTTAACATGGATTCATCATGTAATCTGATTGTAACGTCTCTGATATATAGTAACTTCTTTGATAGTCTGTGGGATTGTTTGGGTCTTGCAGGAGTATAATAATCTTAATATTAAATTTCCAAGTTCAGATGTGGATCTCTTTGCAGTAGGCAAGTATAATGAGGAGATAAATAAAAGAACAAGTTTTTCTTAGAACATCTGTTTTCTCGTCATTGTTGCCTTTCTGATGTTCAGCAGAGTTTGGATGACAACCATTAAAATTGCTAATATTATGTAACTGTTATGTTATCGAGAGCCTTCTGAGAAAGCACCTCCCCTGGCATTCTTTTGGCACACAACAATACTCTGTACTAACAGCACAGTACACATGAATTGTTTTGCCCATGTCAATGAGCATGATATGTCATGACACACCCAAGTTGGTGAACATTGAGGCTCTCTAGTATTCAAATTGAATGACAAGAAAATACTAAGTAATTAGTGACATCATATAGACTCCTGGTAGCTATTCAACATTTATTTACATTGGAAGCAGAATGGGAAACTCTTGCATGATGATTCAATCCATTTGAATTCTTGAATGTGCTTGGAGGTTAAATATTGACCTATTGCCCACCCAAAATTGATTTCTCCATAAGGGGAAAAAGTGAAGTGAAGTCTTTGACCTCATGATTTTCTTGTCAGCTTATATGGCTCTTGTTTGTGCAGGTTGCCTCCATCAAGGTAATTCGCAATAAACAGACTGGTTTCTCTGAAGGGTATGGTTTTGTGGAATTCTTCACACATGCATCTGCCGAGAAAGTTCTGCAGACATATTCTTGCATGACAATGCCTAATGCGGAACAACCTTTCCGTCTGAATTGGGCTACATTCAGTATGGGTGACAAGCGAGCAAACAATGGTTCCGATCTGTCCATCTTTGTTGGAGATTTAGCTGCAGATGTTACTGATACCTTACTGCATGACACTTTCTCCCAAAAATACCCCTCTGTTAAAGCTGCTAAGGTTGTCATCGATGCCAACACTGGTCGTTCTAAAGGATATGGTTTTGTAAGGTTTGGAGATGATAATGAGAGGTCTTCAGCTATGAATGAAATGAATGGTGTGTATTGTTCAAGCAGGCCTATGCGAATTGGTGCCGCCACACCACGGAAATCATCAGGATACCCACAACAATATTCTTCTCAAGGTAATGAGTGTTGTAATTTAGATATTTTTGCTGGCATTAATTGTTTATATCTCAAGTTTTTTTATTTCTGCACAAGAAAACAATCAGACCCCTTTGGAAGGAAAGAAAAATGAGTTGCCTTGTTAGTAGTTACACCTTACAGTCTTTTCCATTAAAAAATGAGGATAAGGAACTTTATTCTTACAGATTTTCCTTTCATGAATGCTGTAAAGTTGGTGAAAAGTGACAGAGACTGGAAGAAATGGATCTAATTGCAAAATCATTTCTGAGCATATATAGTAAAAAGAATAGTTCTTTGTTCTTTTTCTAATTTAGTAATTTCAAAAGAGTGTCACATTTTGGTGCTACTGTCATTTCTGCTATTGAGACACATGTGCAAACACCCCCACCCTGTAGTATTAGCATTCTTGTAGAGGAAAATTTATCACTTGTGGACTTGCTATTTAACATGCAGTATCATGGTACTCCTAGTACTCCTGTTTCCTCTTGTTACAGGGTGTTAGAATTTTGTTTTTCCTAGTTAGGATTTTCAATTTTCATATTGTGTACGCATGTTTCTCTGACTACTTACCTTACTTTTATTGCCTTACTTTAATATCTTCATGCCTTGCTTTTGATATTTGTATATTCTTTGAAATGACGACTTGGACTTAAAAGCAACAATTTCATTCTTCAAGTCAACTTTGACGCATGCATGTTTTCTTACATTCTGCATGGTTTAGCTAACAAAATTTAATTCTTGAAGCAGAGGAGGGAAAAGAGAATGAACCCCTTTCCTCTAACTAGTGAGAAATGGATATATTCAATTACCTGGTTGTTATGTAGCTGCCTTCTTGAGGTTGTGTTTGTAACTGTCATCTTTGCTTGTAACTGTTTATTTTAGCTGATATTTTCACGTCAAACATGATTTTTTTAGTTGCAAAAGGTATGTATCAGGTTTTGATTAGGCACCTAAAAGTGTGAGCATGAATGAGATTTGTGGTAACTTGATAGATCATTAAATTGTCTGAATCCGTAAAGTAAATTAGTGTGTTCCTTTCCTTTTTAACCAT
Source organism: Solanum chiquidenum (assembly GCA_029582725.1). Taxonomy (NCBI): domain Eukaryota; kingdom Viridiplantae; phylum Streptophyta; class Magnoliopsida; order Solanales; family Solanaceae; genus Solanum; species Solanum chiquidenum. The sequence continues at coordinate 9,637 of JAJOOS010003754.1, forward strand.
TAGGTTTTGTTTCCAATTTCACTTCATTTGCAGTTCCCCATAAGTTGCAGGTGGTTAGTTGTTTTTCTTTTGCGGTTTAACAGTATTTATAGTGAAAACATCAAAATAATGGTCCATTAATTTCAAAGCATTACTGTGGATGTTGTGGTAGTCGAGTTGACTGTTTTATATTTTTAAATACTTGCTTCTGAACTGCATTTGGTAGGTGGATACTCCAATGGTGGACCAGCTCAAGGATCACAACCTGATGCAGATTCTACAAATACCACAGTTTGTTAACTACTCTATTCTTTTCTTTTACTCTTTTTCTAATTTTTGAGTCCCCTTGGCTAACCGATATCATCATAGATTTTTGTTGGAGGTCTTGACCCCAATGTCAGTGATGAAGATCTTAGACAGCCATTTGCACAGTATGGTGAAATAGTTTCTGTAAAAATTCCAGTTGGGAAAGGGTGTGGGTTTGTGCAATTCGCAAACAGGTAGCTTGACAATTGTGATTTTTCAGGTCATTAGGTGTCTTAGTAGACGGTAAATGTTCAGTAACAAATCTATATAATTTGTCTGGCAGGAATGATGCAGAGGAAGCCTTACAGAAGTTGAACGGAACTGCTATTGGCAAGCAAACAGTGCGCCTTTCTTGGGGACGAAACCCAGCAAATAAACAGGTGTTTTCTCTTTCTTTCTCCCATTATACCTTTGTCTCTCTGCTGTCGCTTCTTTGAAGTTTGTGTCTTTGAAAACAAAAAAGAATTTCCGAACAGGCCAGTGAATTCTTAGGACAAGTCATAAATCTAGTGGATAGCATCTGTCGAGTGTCATAGTTATGCTATTCTCCAACATTTGCTTGACTTATGGAAACTCCTAGTTATGCTTGTTGGTAGAAGTGGGAATATCTATTTTCAAGCTGCATATCAGGAAGCGTTAGTGTGTTACAATAACATACTTCTGATTTTATGCTGTAAGGTGATCAAAATATCTGCTCCTCTGCCCCCATTTCTGAGATGGTAATAGCCTATTGATATGTTCTCTGTGGCAAATTTTAAGTTGCTCCAATTAAGCAGTTAGACACCTGGTTCTTTACATGTTCTCCTTTTATGCTTGCATTGCATCAATTTCCTGCCTCCTTTCTGTTGCTTCTTTGAAGACTTATGCTTTTGGAGAAAAAATGAATCTCCCAGGCAGGTGGGACTAATGCTTAGAACGGTTATGACCACTGGCTAGCATCCGTTTCTGAAAGAATTGTAAGGAGGATCTTGTGTTGTGCCGCGATATCTAATCGACAATTTGACATGTCTCAATAGGTTTTCTTGTGTTCAACATTTGCTTGATTATAGAAACTTTTTAAGTTATGCTTGTTGGTAGAAGTGGGAGTATCTATTAATACCAAAAGAAAAAGAGCTTCATCAATTGACACAGAGTGAAATGGCACTCATATATATAAGCAATTTATATCGAGAAGCCATGGTAGTGAAATAACTATTGGTGGTTGAGACGGTATTGATAAGCTGTTATATGCCAAATTCTTCAACATGTCTCTCTCTATCGACTATCTATGCTTGTATTACTCAATCTCTTTCCTGTGGAATATTGCAGTCACGATCTGATTATGGGAACCAGTGGACTGGTCCATACTATGGAGGACATTTCTATGATGGTTACGGGTATGCATTCCCACCACCACACGACCCAGGGATGTATGCTGCTGCCTATGGGGCTTATCCAGTGTATGGTACTCACCAGCAACAAGTAAGCTGAAAGTCTGGCGCCGAGTTCCTCTGCTTGAATAGTGAATGTGCTTAATTTATTTGTTTCAAGCTTGGAATGTAGATTTTAATCAAATCCCTCCAAATGAGGAGTGGAACTGAATTTTGACTGGATGTGTTAGTCTTCTAGGGATTCTATTAAACATTTATTTAGAAGTTTGGACTTTAGACATGAAACTTCTTGGATGGAATAAATCATAATCATCCACTGTGGTACATGTTATGTACTTCAGAAAGCAAAATGGTGCTTCCAAAATATTCAGATTTGCTGGATGCAAATCAATTCTTTTGATCTGTTTGTTTGTGTTATTTGTAATGGCTTCCCCAAAATACCTTTGATCCAATGCACAGAGCTGCAACGTTATCTGCAACTTTCACGGACCATCTTCTACTTGGGTAGCCATTTTTTCTGAAACTTGGTTTTGTTTCATGAATTCTTCTGTTTGAGCCGAGGCTCTCGGGCTTTGGTCTAGTGGTAAGAGTGCATTTGAGATGTGTGGGACCCTACTTCATCTCTTTTATCGCACGTAGGCTCGGGGTTGAGCCCCTTGCTCAAGTTTTTGGCAGATGAAACCAGTAATGGTAGTGTGGTCTATCACCAACTCCATGAAGCGAAGTTGGTTCAGTAATTCAGGATTTGGAGAATAAACACTAGTATACCACGGAAATGAACCATCCATCAACATCTCGTGTGGAGTGGTAACTGGTCGGACTTCTCGTTTGGATGGTTGTTACGTGTTGTTTCATAATGTATCGTACTGTATTGTTTTAATAAATACAGTGTTTGGATAGGTTGTATCGTTCTCCGTTGTTACGTAATGTCACACATTTATAATTTGAATGATAAACCTACAAGAAAAGTAGCGTTTGGGGTAGAGATGCTATGCAAAGGTAGGGTAAAAGATGAAATACAATTATTAAATAATTAATAAAGATAAAATGAGAAGAAAATAATAAGGTAACGATGCAATCACACCAAATCGGTCGTTCCATAAAACGAGTCTTTTCATCACTACCTAACGATGAATTTAAACGATACGATACAATAGAATTTAAGTAACAATTCGAGCAATTACATTGTAATATAGTACAATACAACGGGTAACAACCATCCAAACAAGGTGTAAATAAAACTTTTTGATACGAATTCGAACTATATAGTCGAGCTTCTAAACGAATAAAAGAAAAAGAAAATGAAAGAAAAACCTTTTATTATCACAGAAAGAGGGAACTAAATTCAATCAATAGGCAATAGGGTCAAAGATACCCATCAACTTTGTTTTATTGGTTAACTATATCCTTGCCGTTAAAACGAGTTATTCTTACCCCTGTCATAACTAATTTCATCATTTGTGCCCCTCAATTGGATGGAAAGCCCCAAATCAACTTAAATTAACTCGATTTCAATTGAAATTACCCAATTATCTAGTTTAACCCTAACTCAAACCCAACCCACAATACTAAATTACAAATAACAACAAACCCCTATTTTCTCTTTCTCTCTCACAACTTGTACATACATCTGATAAAAAGCTTAGAGTAGCAACAATAGTGGCGAATCCAAATTAATTGATTCTTAAAATGAGAAGCCGAAAAATACCATGTAGATGAAGGAATTGGCGCAATACAACGAAAAAAACATTTTATTGCAGAAAGAGGGAATTAAATTAAATCAATACAGAGTGTTTACTCAAGATTTTTTTTCTTTGGTACTACAGTCTTTTTTATTTAAAACAATTGTCACATCACACTCTGCATGGATAAAATATTCCACATTAATAAAAATTAAATAAATTATTAGTATTAGTTAAAATTTAAAATTAAAGCATTATTATTTAAATATAATTTTTGTGAAGTTTGAACATACATATCGAAACATGTGGTAAAAGAAAAAAAATACTAACCAAATTGGGTGTGATTATGATGAGCAAAGATTAAACAATTCCAAACATAACTTTTGCCTCACAAAAAGAGGAAAAGAAGATACTAGAATCACTTTATTAAGAAAACACCCTTTGTTAATTAATTAATTCCCCCACATTTAAGGAGTCAAATTTAATTACAAATTTACAGTAATTATTTAAATATGTTGCATCATGGGACACACACCTAAGATCTTGTTCCTACCAAAGCCACATCCTTATCACAACCGTTGATTTACCATCTGATTGTCGCTTAATTCAAATGAACGGTTTAGATCAAGGTCTTGCTATCTCCGCAAAACACCTGATCACTACCGTAAAGTAGAACACCATCATTGCGTATAATGGTCGGTAGGTCACAGCAGATAACGGGCCCCACTAATAAGGACACGTGTCAGTATCACAATTTCTTATCCTTCCAGCTTTGACATCTGTTCTGATGAAAATTAATTAATTAATAATACTAATACTAATACTTTAATTAAATTAAATATTTTGAGATTAGAGATTACTTAACTGAGGGATGTACTGACTAATGACTAATGATTAAAAAAGTTGCGGTTTAAAATCGGTTACAGGCTTACAGCTGGCAGTTACACGTTCCACAAAATGACTTCTCTCTCCTCCTTCTTTCCTCCTCCGTTGACGACGTCGTCGTCTTCCGCCACGCAGCAGCGGCGGAGTTGTGTCCGTCGTTCATTCAGAGGCGGCGCGTGCGTTTCACTTTCATCGGTCACCGTTTCGTGTTCGACGAAGGAGCCGAAAGTTGTTGTAACCAGAGAACGCGGGAAGAACGGAAAGCTCATCAATGCTCTGGTACTCAATCGGTTATTTGTATGTTATTTTCTCGAAGGTCTAGGGTTTCTGTGGTTGTTTCGTGGTGGTTCAGTGCTCGTGAGTGATATATTTGAGAGAGAATTTTGGCGTTTTTTTTTTTGCAGCTACATTGGTATAAAGGAAGTAGCACATTAAATGTTTGATCAAATGCTTAAGTAAGTTTAACTTTGTAGCTGCTGATCACTTGCATTTCTAGGATGATAAAATGATATGATAGAGGAGGAACCAAGATTTGAAGTTTATGCGTTCTAGATTCTAAACGAATAATATGTACACATATATAATGAGTTTTTTAAGACAAATTTTGTGTTTGAATCAAATTACTGGGTTTGGCAGAACCTTTAGCCAACGCTCTACCTTTTCCCCTGGATATGGTGGAGAATGGGAAGAGTGAAATGCTAATTAGTCTTGAAATCAGGAAGCATTTGGTTTAGGGGCACTGTGAAGGATATTAGGCATGAATTTGGACGCATAGTTTAAAAGATTGTATTTTGTGGATTTGAATCAGCAAAGTCTTAAATAAGGATGTAGTGATGAGCACTAAATCATGTTCATGAATCATGCCTATTTATGATTCATTTCTTGCATCCTGGATTTTTAACATGGTGTGCTTGGTATGAAGGAGATATCTTCTGAAAAGTTCCGAGAATAAGTCATTTTCTGATGTTTTGTTGCCAGAAATATTTATCCATTTTTCACCCAAAAGAGGAAAATGACATCCCATGAAGTGATGTTTTGTTGCCAGAAATATTTCTCCATTTCTCAACTCTTAATTTCAGATATTTTCCAATAAAAAATTACACATTATTATCATTTTAATACTCAAAAAAATCATGAAAGTGCTATCCTCAACAAAAAGTTTCCCAAAATCTGCCTTATATTTTGGTAAATGTTTTATGTCAAAGCAAAGCACACATGTTCATAAAAATCGCTATCTAGCTGGCAATACATTTTTGTTTGCTTTCTACTAGGGGAGAAAAGAAGCATATGGGCGTGACAGGAATTTCAAATTCTTTTCCTGAATCATGTGGTTCTCCCCATAAGATCGAAGAGAAATAAATAAATGAAGTAGAAGAAAGTTGCGCATACAAGATATTTAAGAAATCACCATGAATGAAAACAAACAACTTTTTTAATCGGACCAAGTTTCTAATACCAAAGGTCAAGCTGATCTAGACTTTTCCAACTTTTTCTCTCTAGAAAGTTTTGAATTTTGCATCTTCGATGATTATGTTTTCCCTCTTTTTCATGCTTACAGGTCAGACATGGGATTGATTCTCTTGAGCTTCCTCTCATTCAGCACATGCACTTACCTGATCTAGACAGGCTCACTTCTTTATTAAGTGGTAGGTTCTTGCTATTTGTGCTTTGGTTTGGAAATCGTGGCTCATATTTGCTTGCCTGAGACTCACTGTTGAGCATCTGTATATTTATTTTTATGGCATTATTCATTTCTCTTCATTGTATGAATTCTAGCCTGATTTCTACTAATGCCTTTGATTTGCTTTGTCACAAAATATCCTATCTACAGGCACAAACAATTTGTTTTAAAGGTTAGATTGGTGCTCTATACTAGAATTCTAAACAAAACAGATAGTTGCTCTTTCTTTTAAATACAATTTTCCAAGATTTCAAGGTCAAATGACACTTTTTTCAAGTATGTGTATGGTTATCCATTTATTGAATGTGCAAAATTGGAACTTTTATGATCACTAATATTTTCTTCGTTTCTTGTTTGTTTGGGGTGGATACAATACCACCTTTGTGGTCTTCTTTTTTAATGTTGGCCTCAAGAGAATTATAGACTATGGAGATGACATTTTCTGAACAATAGCATATTGTGCATTCAGACACAAATAAAGTGAGGCCATTGCTTTGAGATATTGCTATAGCACATATATGCAAACAAGCCAAGTACTTCCATTACTTTATTTTTTATTGCTATTATAAGTATAAATTAAACAGTCATTTCTGTAATACCCAAGGCTATATCAATTATATAGTTCATTTGTATTTCCATGCATTATTTGGTTACTATTGCGATTGCTGAGACAAGTACTAATATCACCATTATTACTCCCTTCTTGTGAAATTCAACGAATGTGGTGTGGACACAAGCTTGAGTGCATCAGCAATCACGATATGTGTTGCATGAGTCCTTACCTGCTCAAGAGTATATGCAGTTCTAATTTTTCAGTTACGCTTAAGTTTCTAAAAGTTAAGGTGGGTTTTATTTCCTGAAAGTCAATGACCTACACTATTAGTTACTACATAAATTGTGCTGGATGATATATAAGAGTAACATTTGTACTTCAGTAAAATTATGTATTTAGGCTTAATAGAAAATATATTCAATAAAATATGAGCAGTTTTATAAGACAAGTAAAAAGGAGAGTTGCTCTCTGATTTCTCTTATTTGCTGCAGGCCTTAAGTTGCTCTTTGATTTATCTGTGGTTAAAGAAATAATTTGAGAATGAAATATAAACATTAGAATGTAATACTATTCATTACGCTATTGCTCTCTAGGTTAAAACATAGACAATTGGATAAATCTCACAATTCACATTTAAAGCAATTGATGGATTCATAACAAAGTAAACTAGAGTTAATAATTGGAATAACATGAGAACACCATGACTTACTACGGATATTAGGTAGATAAATTGTGTAAGCCAGCACCAGCCAGCATGTCAAGTAAAAGTAGATGAATATACCATAACAGAAGACTTACACAGTTAGGATCTAAAAGCATTATACAGAGGACTACATATAGAAACTGTACCTTCTTGCTATCTACATATTATAGTCGATTGCAAGAGCAGACGTTCGTGCTACAATTAAGCAGAGATGGGACGTGTGTGCTACAATTAAGCAGAGACAGTAACAGGGAAGCTTGGTTTGAGTATTTGCACGCTTCTATCCTGCTGTTGTAATTACTATTTAGTGGTCTTCGATTATAGCTTATATCAGAATTTTTTTTATGATTGACCAGTTCTACACCCTTGAAAGTCCTCACCAGATTGGGTGAAACTAACAGATTAACATATTGTCTGCTGTCTTTAGTGGCGCTAATGTTTTTCCCCATCTCTTCTTGTGATAACAGAGGCCACGTTTGACTGGATTATCATTACTTCACCAGAGGCGGGAAAGGTTTTTCTTGATGCTTGGAAGTAAGTTTAGGTTGAATTTACCAGTAAAGAGGGTTAATCTTGTCTGAAGTTCTTCACCTTATGATTTTAAATAACTAGACTATCTTCTTGACTAGTCCTTAGTACAGTTCCTTTGTTAGTTGAATAGGAGGATCACTATGACTATAGCCTATAGCCATTGGTAAGTTTACCAAAGGCGGAAATGATTTATTTGATATTATGGATGGCTGGTCTGGAGAATATATCTGTGAAGTTGGCTTTAAAAATATAAAAAAATGCTGAGAAATTTACAAGATCTGATGTTAAATTTAGTCATTTTGTGTTGGACTTGTCAGTAAAACAAGTCATTGCAGTGTTTAAAAACGTTGTTGCTTGCTTGTGTAGACAAATCGGGTTTTTAAATTATGTTCTCAAAATGCTTGAGAATCTTATCTACTCGTTGAAGATGTTTCATTCGACTTTCATAAGTTTGAGAAAGACCAATTGTATTGAGGTGCAAATACTTCCTATATAATATGGTTATTGTCATATGAAGTTTGATTATCCACTGAATTGATGTGTTTATGTGACAAATAGCACCTGCTTAGCATTACGATACAACTTAGGGAGATTCACATCCAAGAAGCTAGTTATTGAGGTGGGAGAACCCAAAGCTATATAAGTCCCACATCAACTCCCTATTAAACCGGTGTGGGACTCAAGTCTCATACCTTGCTATAGAATCATAACAAACCACCACGCTCCACATCCGTCGTCCTCGACGGCTATGTGCGCTAAACCATTTCTAACCCTGGGGCAACACTACAATATTGGCATCACTATCCAAGGCACGAAGGGCAGTGGGTGACTCTGATACCATTGATACAACCTAGGAAATGCCACACCCCGAAAGCTAGTTGTTTAGGTGGGAGAATCCAAAGCTATATAAGTCCCACATCAGCTTCCCCATTAAACCAATGTGAGACTCAAGTCCCATACCTTGCAATAGGATCATAAGATATTATCATCAACCCCAGTTCTGGTTGAACCTTCCATCCATCAACTGTATATTTTTTCCTAAATGAAGCATTGAACACTTGTATAAAAGACTCTCAGTTGATTGTCGGCATACACTAAAAGCGAGAGTCATTAGAATGTCTCCTGTTATGTGTGTACTTATGTTGTCAAATGAAATATTGAACTAAAGATTGTACGATAATTAGTTCCCCAAAATATGAAGTATTACTATATATGTTTTTCGTTACTGTTTATTTGTTGGAAGATGCCTCAAATTCTTCAAGCTGTCTAAATGATCTATATTTACTTTTGCTCTCTCTGGTCCCACATACTTATTCTAATTTATTACTCAGAGCTGCTGGGACCCCATCTGTCAGAGTAGGAGTTGTTGGATCTGGTACAGCCAGCATATTTGATGAAGCTGTTCAGTCTTCAAAGCAGTATCTTGATGTGGCATTTGCACCATCGAAGGGTATTGAGTAAACTTCCCACTTGCTCTTTTGACATTTAGAAATAGCACAAGGCACACACATGTGCATCAGGGATGACACTTGCATTTGTTATTCATTTAAATACCTTTTTTTCCTTGCAAACTGTTCCGCAGTAAAAAATTGACTGATGTTATGTTTTTGCCTGACTGACTGAAACTTTCATTCTATTTGCATTTTCAGCAACTGGCAAGGTTTTAGCTTTAGAGCTTCCGAAGAATGGGAATGACAAGTGCACTGTTCTCTATCCTGCTTCAGCAAAAGCCAGCACTGACATCGGTGTGTGCATATTGCTCCATCTCTTTATGTTTCTGTCTCGCCTGATTCTCCCATCAACTTGATTTCATACATAAATCTCTTTTTCCATGTATTCTCGTTCTGATTTTTCTGGTTCGGTATGGATCTATAGTTTCTGTGGAGGTGCCTTTTTCTATTGTAAACCATTATTCAGGAAAAAAATTAAAAAGGAAGAACAAAAGAAACATATTAACCACAAAAATCACAGCTCATTCCCTTTCCTCATGGCCATAATCTGTACAAGAGTCTCATTCATCCGATATTTTGCAACTATCTCATCTTGATAGTTCATGTTTAGTATGCAAATTTTCCTCGGAATACAGAAGTACTTTGAGTAGTTTTAAACTGACATATGGCTCCTTTATTTCAGAGGAAGGACTTTCTGGGCGGGGATTCGAGGTTACTCGGCTGAACACTTACACAACGGTATGATATTTCTCCATTGCCCAATTGGAGAAGAAAATTCATTTTTACTCACACGAGACTAGTGTGCTTGCAAATTTGGTAACACACACTTGCCCTGAAAAGGAGGGTCACTTGTCATCTTTTCCTGACATATGGTCAAAGTTCAGATAGAGCACCACATCTTGGATCCTTCTCTTGAGATAGAACTAATTAGATTTCATCCTGCTGCGTATAACCTTTCCATTTCTTGCAGGCGCCAGTCAATCACGTTGATCAATATATTCTTGAACTAGCACTCTCTGCTCCCGTTGTTGCTGTAGCATCTCCTTCTGCCCTCAGGTACAATGTTCCAAATTATTCATTTTTATAGCAAAAGTAGACAGATGACACGTTGATATCTAATATTGGCATAAGCAAGTGCACTACCAACAAGCTAGAAAATATTAGACAGATGTTTCTAGACATAGTTCATTGAGCCAGGGAACAGGGTATGGTTCATTTAGAGGCTTTATTCTCTTTCTCCTTTCTCATTCCTTTTTCCTTCTGCTGGGTTATTTGACAGGGTATGGGCTAATCTTACTGCATCGAGACAGTGGGACAATGCTGTTGCATGTATTGGGGAGACAACAGCTTCTGCAGCTAAAAAACTTGGGTTCAGAAATATATACTATCCAACAAGTCCTGGTCTTGAAGGGTAACTTGTTGATCTAAGTCTCTTATTCTGTTTTTCTGATTGACTTTTCTTCCTTTCTGGTTGTCCCTAATATTATAAGTTACTTTGACTCTGTTCTGCAAGAAGAACAGTGCGACTTCCAATACAAAAACTGCTATTTTAGCATCTATGTTTGCCTCATGTAGTTGGTATGATCTCTTTTGCTGTGAAGTAACTCACTGTCATATGGAAGGAGTTGGCTGTGAGAAGAGTATAAAGCATCAAATGGAAAACTATACTTCATTCTGGTCCTTGTCTTTATATTTTCTTTCTTCAAAAGTCCTATCTAGGGAATAGGGATCATATATTCTTTGTTTGTCCCTTCTAACCTGTGTAGTTTTCTATCTAAATTATACAATAAACCAGTGAGAATCATCCCAGATACCATTCATAAGACTTAGCTTTCCGCTGCATAGGGTTATCTCTTAGAAATTTTAACCTTCCTGTAACCATTCACAATATTATTTGTTCAACCTTTTCAATATTATGGAGCTCAATGTTAAATGAGACTCACTTCTTTCAAAAGCTCACCTTCAAAACTCTACAGAAGTTCTAAGACACCCATCCTTTTCTATTCTTACCTATTTACCACATTTTTCTTGTGTCTTAATAGTGGCTCATAATTTTCCATAGTACTTTATTGAATTGGTAACTACTACTTCTGATGCTTCGATTTTATCATTACATGTTTGTTTTTTTGCTTCGGTTATTGTACTGTTTGTTGTTGCTACCGATATGGTTACTTCACTATGGCATTTCCTTTCCTCATTGGTTTTGATATGCTTTATTTGAGTAAAGGGTCTATTGGGAGCAGTCTCTCTACCTTCACAAGGTAGTGGTAAGGTTGCGTGCACACCAGTGGCGGACCCAGGATTTTCGTTCAGGGGGTTCGAAAAATAAAAGTATAAACGTGTAAATAAGTCTTTAGAAATGGGAACCTTGAATTTTTTTGGGTTTAAAACCACACTTTTAGCACGTTTTTTTAAGTAAAAAAAAAATGAAAAACAAAACTGAAAATTAAAAAAAAACTTAAAAAATATAAAACGCTTTCACTGGGATTCGAACCAGTGACACACAACTTAATTTTAGAAGGACTTGCCACTGCGCCATCAGTTTCACTTTGTTTTTGAGGGGTTCAAAATATATATATCTACAGAAATACAGAAAATTTACTTTATATATACAGTGTAATTTTTTGCCGAGGAGGTTCGGGTGAACCCCCTAGAACCCATGTGGGTCCTCCCCTGGTGCACACCACCCTCCCAGACCCCCTTGTGGGATTACACTCGGTATGTTGTTGGTAATTACTACTACTACTGCTACTATTTTTTAAGGCAATATTTTAGTAAGTAGCTTTTAGTGAAGGATAACATTGTATTAAGTAACTTTAAAAGAGACTATTATTCTCCTTGCTTGACTCTCTTTGAGAATATTGTGTATATTAGATAGAATCAATTACATAGATATTATTTATTTGTAGTTATGTCTTTCCTAATTTTGACTAGATGTCTGTATAAACACTCAATTGCTCAGGAGAATGATCAAGCAATACATTCTCAATTCTTTTTCCATGTATCTCTTTATCACATTCTTGTCTAATAAAGGGCAAGGCACTGCTGCTATCTATCCTCTTTTTCTTATGCCCCTTGTCTTGGCAATCGAAACTCCCATCTGACTAGAAGGTTATATCCTTCTACACCTATATCAAATAAAAATCAGACTAAATTTAAGCCAAATGTTAGTACTGTAAGTTATTCCATTGAGAAAGCTCAAGCATTTAGGAGCTAGGGTTGAGTGGCTTGGTGAATGATCATGCAGAATGTGGTGGATAATCTTTCTTGTCAAGCACCAGATTTCAAGTGTCATGTTCTTGGCTTTTTCCTAACTGCTAATATGAGTACTTGTGATAGAACCCGGTTCTCAATTGGGGCAAAGACCATATGCTGATATGCTCATTGACCCATGGGAGTATTACCTCTCCTGCTGACTCTTTTAGGGATGTAGTGAGATATCTAGGAGGCAGGGACTATATATTGGTTTCCACTTTCCGTTATGTGTTTATCAGTTACGCTTAAATTTGATCTACTTGATGCTATGAGATCACATGATGCAGGTGGGTAAGCAGCATTCTGGAAGCATTAGAAGTTTACGAGCAAGTCCAAAAGGTCTAAAGATTCGTGCAGTGTGGCTCCTGGTATTTTCTGGTAAAAAAGGTTTCCCAAGTTCATATTATTCATCACAGGCCATAACACATAAATACAGACATGTTTAAAATGATTGATGTGCATAACTCTCTAATATAGTTTATATATGTTACTTACAGTAATAGCTGCATCTTCACACCTCAGCTAAGAGGACTCTGGTTCCACTCCATTGGCATCTTTGCTATGACAAAGCTGATTAAGAGCTTTTCATACTTGCAGCTTCAACACTGTGAAGTATTTTGAGATCTTTGTGTCATTTCTGTGTAGAAGCGATTAAGTGTAGGATCTAATTAACACAGCTTATGAGGAGACAGTTTTTGTCGTGCGGAGGTGTTCCCCACTTGTCTAGCCAACATTTCTTGTGAGGTAAGGCTGTCTTCCTAGCATAGGATCTTTCCACTGTAATTGTTGCATATGTAGATATATCCCCTTATTTTCGCTTTATATTTTCTGTAATATTTACATGGCTTGAAGCTTATTGTCTTCAGAATTGACAAAAGCCGGTCTCCTCCCGGTTCATACTCCAACACAAATTTCCTCAAAGAGAGACATCAAGGC
>JAJOOS010003755.1:0-30181 GCA_029582725.1 Solanum chiquidenum
AGTTACGAATGAAAAGGAAGAGACAAAGAAGTTCAATTTTATATTTACTTGGCAATTATTAAGTTAGGTCGCTCTCTTTTCTGTTGGCCAAATTGAGATACTTTGTAGCAAGACATATGTGTTTTGAGTAAATGCAAACTATACCATATATTAAGACATGTGTTTCGAGTAAATGCAGATATTTTACCTTATCTAAGTTCATGCTTTGCGTGAATAAAAGATCTTTGTTCGAAGGTATAGTCTATCTGAAAAATGAGAAGGATAGACACAGCAAGAAGCTCTTTTTGTGCTTGAGATTAAGAAAACTATACTTGTATTATGTAACGTCCATAAAATATATACTTGATGATTTATGCGTAGAATAGCTTGTGAACCTTTTAAGTTCAACAGTGGTACTATTGAATTTCAATGACAGATTAGTTTGAGCCTTTGTGGGTAAGATATATTTCTAGTCCACTTCAGTGACAAAGTAATGTGATTATATTTGTCTTTCTCCAATTTGCTCTCCCTGCGAAAATCTTCTGGTGTACTTGTCCTCTCGCCATGACAGACAAAACACATTTGCCTACGGTAAGCATAGGTTTTTATCAGGTTTCTTAAGTTCCCGTTATGCTAGGATATATTAATGTACCATAGTGAATGTACCTCTTGAAGTAAATCAGCAACTCCCCTAGCAGATAGTAAACATCATTTTGGTTACTTATAATAGTGTTGATCTTTTTTGATAGTTGTGAGGAAGCAGAGGAGGATTATGCTTCTATTGAAACAAGGAAGCATCCGAGTAAAGCTTAGTGAGATTAGGGTAAGGTTTGTGTACATTTTATTCTCCTCAAATCCCACTTCCGAGATTATACGGTATTGTTGGTGACTTGTTTTATTTTTACTAAGGCCAAACAACTTGCCCACTCCTATCCTACGTTTCTTTCTCGGCATGAATCAAGTTCTTCGACAGGACCATCCGATCGAGGGCTAATCATAGATCTACTATAGTCGTTTTTTTTTTTTATATATTCTTTAGTCTTATTTCCGGTTTCAATTCCATGGAGCTTTATGTTGAGTTACTCCAACAGTAGAATCAGCAGCTCAACTCATGTTTTAGAAACCGAATGAGGAATCACACGTAGACGGTCCTCAGCATTCTTTCTCATTTTGACACAAAATACTAATTTTATGATTTCTTTATTTTTATTTATATTTTTCAATTGCAATTTTGCATTTTGAAAATCGATGTCTGTGCATTAGTTTTTATTAGCAAATAAACATTGACTTTTTTAAAAAATATATATCTTTTTTTGAAAGTTTTTTTTTTGGTATTTTTGCGTGAAAAATAATAGATGAAATTGCATTGGTTTTCTTTCTTAAAAAAAATCATTGACAACTTGACGAAATTTGTTGAGTTTTAACATTTTTTAGTAGTATTATTAGCAGTGAATACGAATTCTTTTTTCACTCTTACTAAATATGAGTTTTTTTTTTTATTGAGTTAAATTAAAAATTGAAAAAACAAGTATTTTCTTTAAATTCGTCAGTTATTTTTCATGCAAAAATATTGAGTAAATCTCAATTTTATTTTATTTTTCAAAAATAAAATAAAATGATGTTCGCTAAATCTCGATACATTATCTTTGCTAATTTTAAAATTTTTGTTACTAAATTAAAATTTTAAAATATAAAGCGCAATTGAAGAACATAAATAATTAAAAAACACAAAAAATAATATTTTGTGTTTATGTAACACAATGTGGATTTTGAGAGTTAAAATCAATTTATTTTATTTTAAGTGTCTAAATCATACTTATTACTATAACTTTGTATTAATATTTCTTTTACATAATTAATAAATATATAAATTTAATTTTAAAAGGAGTATTCAAAACTAATCAGTCAAATTTGAATTATGTGGTATTAAATAGAGAGAGTGAGTACTTTATTTTGAGTGTAAAATCAAAGGTGATGTATGATTTGGGGGTTTTTCTGTCATCTGATTTCAGTTTCCCAGGCCACGCCATGGCTGAGCTCTGCCCCATTTCTCAAAACGTTGAAGAAATTGCTAAAAAACCAAGAATTTGTGATAGTGATTCGGGCGATCCAACATCCCGATTGCCCGATCATGTTCTCCATTCGATTTTATCCTACCTTAAAGCTGAACAACTCTTTCATTCCCGCCTTGTTTCCAAGAATTGGCATCGCAACACACCTTCATACTTCCCTCTCGAATTTGACGAATCCAATTTCTTTGAAAAAACCCCAACTACACCTGCTGCTGTTATACAAGAATCACATAACAAGTTCTTGGAATGGATCCGTTCTTCTCTCGAAACCTCTCAATCTCAGTTAATCAAGGCCGAGAAAAGGGTAATTCGTGTTCAATTTAAGCATCATGAGAATATCAACGATCTAATGAAATTGATCAACGGAATTGATTTCCATGAGGTATATTTGAGATTTGGGTGTATTAATTACTCGATTCCCTTTATTTTTCAGTCGAAATGTCTTACAGTTGTTCATCTAACTAGATGTGGAATTCATAAACTATTGTTCAGTGATGAAGTGAATTTTGCTAATTTGGAAGAAGTAGAATTAGATAACGTCCATTTAAGTGGAGAAACCCTGTCAATGTTTATTAGCAAGTGCCCTAATATTAGAGAATTGAAATTGGTGAATTGCAAGGCGTTAAGGTCTGTTGTGTTATCCAAAGTAGATCGTTTGAAGAAGCTTTGTGTGCAGTTGGTAGGTTCTTATCCTTCTATTACCGACGTACAAGTTATTGCCCCGAGTTTACAAGTGTTCCATTTTGTTCACTATAATAGCAGCAACCTTGCAGTTAATATGGATATTCGTGCTTGTAAAATGTTGCGGGAATTTCACTTGGAATGTCCCACATTTCCGGTTGGTTTTGATCATGAACACTTCATTTCAGAATTTCCTCATCTTGAGAATCTGATCCTTGGTCCTTGTGAGACATCTAAGCGTGTCAAAATTTCGAGTCCATCACTTAGGAAATTAACCTTAATGTTCACACAACTGTATAATTATAATTATTCAAGGAAAAGTGTTGTTTCAGTTCCAAATTTATGTTCTTTCCAATACGTCGGTAGAACATTTAAATCATCTTTAGCTCCGAGTGGAACTCCAAAGTTTTTGAAGACCACTGGCATTTCTTTGGTTCCTCATGTTGAGAAGATCAATAGAGCTTGGTTCCTCCAATTGAGAAGTCATCTTACAAAACTTAGCAACCGTATTGGATTGGCCTTAATCATTCGTGCTCAGGTACATGAACATCCTTTAGATCTTTTAATATATCACTGTTATTTCCATCATACTGACTAGACATCTTCTTACAATGCATGAATGATGAAGACAAGCTTTTCTGAACTGGGCAAACAAGGACATAAATTGTGGAGCATATCAATTGGACGAATTCCAACACAAGTGATACCTCATATTGAACTCTTAAAGCTAGATATAAGGCTCAATGTTCCACTGGAATCTCATGGATGCTTGCTGAAATACATAATTGACAACTTACTTTGGATGTCTCATCCAAACGCATTGACTCTATCAATGCCAACTAGTTTTGCTGCATTTGCACTTGTAATGTTCTACAACATAGATTTATATTGGTTTTCCATTTTCTCTTTAAGGTTTTAAATGTAAATTCATCTTTATCATTTGCTTATTTGTGCAGGGAATCTGCAACGAGTTTCTCATAAGCAGAAAGGAAGGCAACTGTTGTGCAGATACCCAGAAGAAGTGCTGGCGCCATTTCTTGAAGGATTTCATGGTTAGGGAGGCAGTTACCAATGAAAAGGAAGAGCTAAAGAAGTTCAGTTTCGTATTTACTTGGCAATTATGAAGTTAGGTCACTCTCTTTTCTGTTCCCCAAATTGAGATACTTTGTAGTAAGACATGTGTGTTTTATTTTGCCTTATCTAAGTTCATGCTTTGCGTGAATAAAAGATCTTTGTGCGAAGGTATAATCTATCTGAAAAATGAGAAGGATAGACACAACAAGAAGCTCTTTTTGTGCTTGAGATTAAGAATTATGTACTTGTATGTAACGTCCATAAAATATATACTTCATGATTTAGGCGTAGAATAGTTTGTGAACCTTTTAAGTTTATCAGTGGTACTATTGATGATTTAGGCGCAGAATGGTTTGTGAACTTTTTAAGTTCTACAGTGGTACTATTGATGATTTAGGCGTAGAATAGTTTGTGAACCTTTTAAGTTCAACAGTGGTACTATTGAATTTCAAGGACAGAGATTAGTTTGAGCCTTTGAGCGTAAGATATATTTCTAGTCCAATTCAGAGACAAAGTAATGTCATTATTTTTCTGTTTCTCCGATTTGCTCTCCTTGTGGAAATCTTCTGGTGTGCTTGTCCTCTCGCCATGACAGACAAACACATTTGCCTACGATGAACATTGATTTTTATCTGCTTTCTTAAGTTCCAGTTATGCTAAGCAGAAATGTCGTCTCGTAATTCCAAATCTTGGATATGTTAAAGTACCATAGTGAGTGTACCTCTTGAAGAAAATCCGCAACTCCCCTAGGAGGATGATAAACATCATTTTTGTTATTTATAGTGTTAAATCATTTTTGATAGTTCTGAGTTGTCAATCCAACTTTGAAGTAGAGATGGTTAAAGGTATAGAGGAAGCAGAAGAGGATTATGGTTCTATAGAAACAAAGTAATTCAACAAGGAAGCCTCTGAATAAAGCTTAGTGAAGAAGAGTTCATTGCCTTGTATTAGCTTTTGACATTTCTGAAATAATTGTTTTAGATATGGCCTTATTTGCTCTGTTTCTTGTTATTTTGTTGTCATATTATTCTTGCAATTCTGCTACAGAAACATTTTGTTTGAGCTGAAGGTGAATTAAAAACCTCTCTACCCCTTAAAGAAGGTGGTAAGGTTAGCGTACATCCTACCTTCCCCAGATTCCACTCGTGGGATTAGAGAGTACAGTTCTCACGCATACATATATATGTCTGGTTTATTTTGTTTTTCTTTAGGCTTTTAAATTAAAATCCTCTGTATTATAGCATTTGTTAGTAATCTTTAACAAATGGTAAAATACAATCGGTGCATATAGCTTAATTACATGACGCCTTGATTGGTGTAATTTGCATAAAACTTGTACTAAAAGATATTTTCTTCATGTAATTTAGCTTTCCAGTTTCTTGTGTTAAATTGGTGAAGCCTATATATTTAGTTGGGCTAAAACATTCATGTTGTGGGAAAACTACCTACATCCCTATCATATACTAATATTATCTCTAGTATACGTGCCCGCGCGTTGCGTGGATGATTTAAAATTTAATAAGAATACTTAGTAACATATAATAATAATAATAATAACAACAACAATAACAACAATAATAATTTAAAGGGAAAAGGCTCAAATATGCCATCGAACTTTCAGAAAAGGCTCATTTATGCCATCCGTTAAAAGTTTGGCTCATCTATGCCATTACCGTTTAAGAAATGGCTCATTCATCCCATTATTTTTTAACGGTGGTTTTGCAAAACCATTTTTTACACGTGGCCAATTATAATTCGCAATTTAATTTTTTAAATATTAAAATATTATTGTAACTATAATTAGCTACGATATGTTTTTTTAATAATTATATTTAAAGTTTGTAAAATAAATTATTTCCCAATTTTAACATTCATATAAAATAGAGCTATAATAACGGTAAGCTTGTGTAAATTTTGATGTTTGGCTCTCGATTGACATTATGTTTATTTTGTTTTTGTTATTTTAATATAATTTTACTATTTATATATTCATAATATTGTAATATTTTTACACACAACTTTTTCAAACAATATATTACAATATCATGTTATAGATATAATCAACATTTTTTTTAGTTTACAATATATTATGTTAAGATTTTTTTAATTATAATTTTAATTTTATCAAAAAAATAAAATATGTAATGTTCCTCATGATATGCTTAATATTATAAGAGAATTTTTTTAAAACATTTTACGTATGTGTAATTAAAAACTACAAATACCAAAGATATTGTAAATAGAAATTTTACATTAAGAAATATCCCTTTAGGCCTTAGGAAGAGAATTTTGTGAATGAGAAATAAACTGTGTTGTTTAATCATATAATCTGACAATTTTTTATTTATGAAAAGATCGTTATTTTAAATTTGAACTTGACCGTTATTGTGTGTTCATATGATCAAGACTCAAGACTATTACTTTGAATACTTCTTGCTTAAAAAAATAAGAAAGAAAAGAAACATGTCAACATTTATAATATATTTCCTTTAAAAGAACATTTTGTAAAATAAACCACAATATTTATATAGCAATCATCATTATTCAAATTACTTTTTAAGATTTTGAAGAATATTGACTTCTAATGTGATGTATAGATTTTCGCAATAACAAAATTCTCACTCGATTATAGTTTCAAAATTTTCACAAAACTCTCATTTCAACACAAATAAAAAATGATAGTGAGAAATACCCATAAAAACACTGCCATTAAATTATTTTTTTCCTTCTCGCATTGTCAGATCTCCATTTCGTTCATCTTTGAGAGCATTTTTTCGTCTTACTTGAAGATTCTTCAATAGATCTACCAAATAGAAGATCAATCGTGAAATACAAACAACATAAACTATAAAGTATAAACAAATTGAAAAAAACATAATAAATCAAGAATCTTCATTTTGTGCATCTTTGAGAGCCTTTCATCGCCGGACATGGAGATTCTTCAACAAATCTACCAAAAAGAAGACCAATCCTGAAATACAAACAACATGCACTATAAATAAAGTATAAACAAATTTTAAAAAATAAATAAATCAAGAAGAATTCAAAAAATCCTAAACATTCCTTAAATGATTACTGAACTAGACCGCAATCTAAAACAACGGTTGTTTTGTTTTGGAAAATGGTATTTTAAATTGATAAAGTAATAGAGAGAAATTAGAACTCTTTTAAATAGTTACCCACTATCTTGCGGTTCTGTAAAAGAAAAACAAAATCTAAATTTTTATATCAATTATTTTTAATTTGTATTTCTACTTTTTCTAAAACTAATACACGTGTATTTATTAAAACTGTTTTCATATTTGTTTTAGAAACAATTTTTAAATTTAATTATTTTTAAATTGCTTTAATTTTTTGTTTTGTTTTTTGAATTATAGATTATTTAAATCTTTCAATTTCACGTAAAAAAATACATAATTTCATGATAAAGTTGAGAAGTTGAAGTTAGTTTGAATTCAAAATGTATTTAAATTTGAAAACCTCCTAAAATTATGACAAAATGGGGAACTGTAACAACTTCCAAAACCGCAAACTTTTATCTTTCTATTTTTTATTTTATAAAATTATTTAAATATAAAAGTTTTGTATTTAAACTCAAATCAAAATGCAGATAAATTTTTATTATATATAATTTATCAGGTTAAAATCAACTGCAAATTATAAATTGAACAAAAAAAAAGTCCAAAAACGTGGGTTATTATTATTATTACTAGTATTCGTACTCGCGCGTTGCACGGATATTTGAAAATTAAAAATAATTTATAAAATTTATTATTCACTTATTAATTTATTTTTAAAAGTAATTATAGTAATACATTATACTATTTATATGATCATAGTAACCTAATTTATACATAACTTTATTTGTTGTAATATTCTTGTAATAGCTTTAATCAAATACGTTTTTAGTTTACAATATATTTCTGATGAACTATTAATAAAATCATTATTTTTTTAACGAAAAAAATCATATTCTAACTTTTTACATAAAATGTTTAACACTATAAGAATAAAGGCAAATTTAAATATTTTACATATGTATAATTCAAAATCACAAGTTTCAAAAGTATTTTTTATTGATTTTAATTCGAGTTAAACTATTAATGGACAATTTAATTAACTTACAATAATTAATAATTATTTAATATTAGTATAAACATGAAAAAAAATTTAACACATTATTAAATGCATTTTATATTTATTGAAATTAATTAAATACACATAGTGAAACAATTGTTTGATCTTATATATAAGTGATTATTCAATAAAGAATTTTGATAAGTTATATTTTATTTATGCACTTTAAATAACTCAACAAATTATACACAGTAAAACAAAAAAAAATAGAAAAATGTTATATAAATCTGTAATTTATTTTTACAATAAAAAGTAATTAAATGATCCCAGTTACAATATCTGAATAAACATTATTTTATTTTTTAAAAACAAAAAATACACTTTAGATATATAAATATATATATAAAATAAAAATAATGTGTCTACAACAAAACAATAAAAATACTTTTTAAGATCATGTGATATATTTAATAAGATTCCGAGCTTGTCGATAAATGCATAATTACTTATCAAACAAAAATCGTAGGGCTATAGAGAATAACATGAATTCTATGTTGAATTTTTCTTCCTTCAAAATATGTGATCTTTTATAACTCCTTTTTTCATTTCCTTCAAACATTATTTGTCTTAATATTAGTATCAATGTTTAAAAAATTTAAATTATAGAGTTACCACTATAAATTTTCAAAAAGTGTTCCTATCATATCACTTGAGATAGTATTTTAGGAAAAAAGATTAGTATATCCACTTTCAATTAAAAAAATTATATTATGAAGGCAATATCTTTTCGGAGTCGTAGAAATTATAATCATATGTTATTATTTGATCGATAAACGATATTTTAAGCCTCTATCTATGTTTGTATAAGTGGCAAATATTCATCTCAATTTCAACCAAAATGTCTAATGATCTCTTGGGAATTATTTATGTTTTGCTTATATATAAAATTACGAAAGTGACAATAATGGTGACAACCTGCCTATATTTTTCTATGTTACATTTTTACGATTTCACATATATAAAGTGTGTTTAGTATGCTATTGAATAGAATTTTATAACTTATATTGTCTTAATTTAAATTATCAAAAGAATATGTTAATTATTTTAATAGAAAATACTCATATAATAACATCAACTTCTATCCATATAAAGTTACACAATTAAATACATACGCATTTGAATTTTTAATTTATTTCATCATAATTGATTAAATACATGATTTATTTATTTTTTGCAATTCATTTTTTTTTTTACAAAAAGTTTACTGTTGATAACTTCTACCAATCTAACTATTAGATTTATATTTTTTTCAACCATGCATATTTATTGCACATAAATCAATATAGATCATATTCAAAATTCATAATTATTATATTATTTATTTATCATATTCAAAAGATATACATCATATTTAACTAATCTCTTTATTTATCTTGTCTTAATTTAAATTAAGAAAATAATATGTGGATTTCTATATACTATTTTATTTCTGAAATCAAATTAAATATTAAATAAATGCATAATAAATAAGAAAAAAATGGTAAAATTACAATTTTTAATAGTTCAAGCCCTCCAAGTTATTGCTGCTCCACTAATCCTTATCCATCATAATTATAGTAGTCATTTACTTGATCTTCATTTTTTCTGTGATAGCTTATTAAAAATTCAACATAAATAGTTTGATTTGATAATTGTACTTGTGCATTGTGTGAATATTTATTATTATTAGATAATTATTTTTGTTAATAAGCTCTTAGTTATATATATTTAATTGTTTTTTTAAAACTCAAAATTCTAAGAATCCAACTTGTCTGTTAACATCTAACGTATTTTTTTTCATTTAAAAGAAAACAAAAATTCTAATTTGTCTTCTGAAACGGTTACTTTTTTCCCTTTAATAAAAAAATTAAATTAACTCTATTTAATTAATTTATCATTTAAAAGTTAAAAAGTAGAGATTTTTTGTGGTGCTGACACGTGACACTTTTTCCTCTCCTATTATATATAGATAGATTTTCAAACAATTACACATATTACCATTTTTAATATTTTATATCATATATCTTAAAAGATACAATTAGATACACAAATTCCCTTCAAACTAGGATTGATTAATTATCTTTATTTTAAGAATTTCACTTTATAGGAAAAATAGTGTTTGGCCATGAAAATTTCAAATACAATTTGAAGTTATATTTGGAATTTGAAAAACAACCAAAACCTTGTTCCACTCTATTTCTTTTTCATTTTTTAATTTAAAAAAAAAGATTAATTTTTTGTTTTCATTAAATAACCCTATTTAGATTATATTTCATATTCAAATAATATTTTTAAAATTTAGATAATAACCAAAACTACCGAAATTAATAATGTGAAGTTGGGTACAACCTCATATTTAACTCAGTCATATTTTATGTGATATGCCGTAGAGAGTTTAGGGTTTTGTTTCAAGGATGAGCTCTTGTTCAATTAAAAAGTTTAAGATATTCTTAAAAACACAACAATTTCTCCAACTTCATTCCATATTTTCCTACCTTACTTGTGATGACCTATATAATGTCCGCCTTGTTAACAAATATTGGCATCATCACACCCCTTCATACATCGTTCTTTACTTTGATGAATTCATTTTTCGTTGAAAAATTCGAAGTATATCGTCCCATCACGACTACCTTGAATCCACTATTTCTTGTCTCAAAGTAAGTTGATCAAGGTTGATAAAAGAATATTGGACGTTACATATAACACTGATCAGAATATTGATGAAAAAAAGGACATGTTGAAGCACATTTTCGTATTTACTTGGCGATTCAATAGACTCCCTGTTTTTGTGCTTTATTTTGCTTTTGTTAGATTATTTTTGGCCCGCACTAATATTATAAAATAACTAGAATAATGACCTTTATTATCTTTGTTTTTATCACTAGTTTTGTTCTCTTCTCTTCCTAAAGTTCTTATTACCCCTTTGTTTCAATTATAGTTGTCAATTATTGAATTGACACACACCTTAAGAATAATAAATAATAGGGGTGATATTATTATAGTACTCTTTGAATATATTAAATTTAATATTTTGAATTTATAAGATATTGAATATTATTTAATAGCAAGGAAAAAATAGACATAAGAGGATAAATAATCTCTTGATTTTTCAAACTGAACAAATATTATTTGACAAAATTATTTTTAGTATGGTGGACAAATAAAGATGAACGTAATAAATTTCTATGCATTCAAGTACAAAGATATGTTTCATTCTTTTAGTAAACAACTAATTAGTTGAGTTGTTCAAATGAAAAGAGGTTTATTAAGAAAACTTTTTTATTATTATTATTATTATTCACATCTTTCACAAATTTGTCTTCACAAATCTAAAAATAAAAATAAAAATTGACACCTTTAAGGCGACTATAGTCTATACATTTGACCAAAAAAGTTAAAAACTTATGATTTGAAGTAAATCTTCGATGCAAGTTAATTTCTTCCATTTAATTTTACGTATTTTCCTATGGAAAAAGAAATGGCAAAATTTAATCGCTCCTTGTGTTTGGGTACCCCTCAAAGGGTATATTTTGGAGGCAGTGATATATATAATATGTCATGGAAAACAACAAAACGATGAAGATAGTAAAGTAAATTAAGAAAAAATCGATAGAAACTTAGAATGTTGATAAACTCAAATTAAAGAGGAATATAATTTGGAACAATCGCATATCATAGAAGTTAAAGTGTATATACTTCTTCTATCAGAAATAAAAAAGGTTATATTATTCACAAACAAGGGAGGTACTACTATACATCTAAGAACAATTGCACTTTTGGCCATTTTCTTTAAAAGTATTCACATATTTTCAGACTTATTAACTGATTCCTCATGTATTATATTAAAACTTGTATTGTGTACATCTTATTTGTAGATGCTATACATCTAAGAAACCTTCTAAATATAATATATTTCTTACGTAAAAGAGACCTAAAATACATAAATTAATTAATTAAATGTTAAATATGTTGAGTCATCGATCACATATCACAAAGATCAAAATTAAAATTTATCAACGATAGAAGGACCAAGTGTATTGTTCCCACATAAATTAAGTAGTAATTAATAAAAGGGCGAGGTTCTCAAAGTATGAGTGGTCAATCCAATAAATATTATTGGGCCGTTATGAAATGGTATAAATGTTGGAAAAACATAAAGAAAGTTTCAATTCTTTGGTAAACACAGCCCATATGAAAATGAGAATTTACTCTTTCTATTTTACTCTCAATCTTGCTATCTTTATTTCCATATTCATCTTTAATATTGCTTATGGATCTGCAGGTTCATATTTGTTCTACTTATTTTATAGTATTTACAATAAGTATATTGACTAATAATCTTAATTTGTTAACATTTTGTTGAATATATAGTTGGAGTATGTGAAAAAGTTGATTGTGTAAAAGGCAAGTGTGTAGAAACTGGAGAATTTCTGGGACTTGGATTCAAATGTGAATGTGATCCTGGTTGGACACAAATGCAACTTGGGCCTCTTGCTTTTCCAGCATGCACTCTTCCCAACTGTGAGTCTCTTTCTACAATTTTACGTTCGTTGTTTGATCGAACTTTTAAAATCACTTTACAATATAATATATTTGGTGAGAAGTTGTTTGTGTTTGACCAATAAATTTATTTCTCAAAACACTTATTTCTTCCACAAGCTTACTAAACACCTCACCTTTTTTTTAAAAAAAAGAAACAACGTAAAGTAAAATTATTTCGGTCTGATTAATAATCTTAAAGTTTAAGTCATGAAATCAATCAGTAATGCTTTTGAAATTGCAGGTACGCTCGATCTTGGTTGTAAGAGTCATACACCGTCGCCACATGATCCGTCTCCTCAAAGCTCACCCTTTAACATTACCGATCGTAATTTTCGTTGTCCCTTTATTTTCTCTCCTTTCATTTTGGTAGTATAATAAATAGTAATGATTAACCGTTCAAAATATTTGAAACACGAAAAAAACTATTTGACTTTCAAAATCTTAAATATTCTACATAAATTACTAATACTGTGCTTAGTAAAAACCGCTCTGATTGTTTCTTATAGTTTTGTTTATTCGCATTATTTTTTTGTCGTTAATGAGTAACTTTGTCATATGAGCACTTGAAGGTGTATAATACAAAGTAAAATTTATTTATTTTGTCACAGCTTGTAGTCTAATATGGTGTGGTGATGGAAAATGTGAAATTAGTGGAATGGGACATTATTGCAAATGTAATGAAGGCTCTTCCCAATACATGAATATGTCTAAGCTACCTTGTCTTGATGAATGTAAGTTTCCTCTTTTAACCCAATCTTTATTTTCAGTACCAATTTGTCAGTTTTTTTTTTTTTTTTTTTGAATCAAGCATTTTGATTAATTATTGATCAAATACCAATTTGTCAGTTACTATAGGAAAAACAATTCTTTTAATTAGCATAATAAATAAGAATAAAGAATGTTAATTGGACAGTTATGATCAAGAGGCTATTAAGATTCAAGCTTTGCGTTATGATTTTCTTGTACTGAATTCCTTAAATACAAGGATAATTACTAAAGATAAAATATGCATTTTTTTTGGCAATTAATTGAAAATCTCAAGTTGTAACTTGTTAAGCTGGCATTATTTGAAAGTTGAAACCCAAAGAACCTATACAAGGTGAATGGGAAATAACAAAAAGGAGACAGAATTATAATCAATTATCATATCAGTCTAATCGATCTACTAAAATAAATAGTCGTTAATTGAACAGGCGTTTTCGGAGCAGATTGCAAAGGAGTGGCACTAGAACCCAAGCCGAGCCTTCCACTCCCTCCGTCTCTAGGGCATGGTACCGTCAATCTAACGTTAATTCTTTTGTGTGATATAAAATTATTTGAGTTTTTTCTCTCTCTTAAAAGTCGTGTACTTTTAAATTAACTATAACCTGTTTGGTCAAACTTGTGAGAAATCAAAAAATGCGTCTTTTTAGAAAGTTATACATTTGACCTAGCAGGAAACTTAAGTGCTTTGAGAAAGAAAATCGCGATGGTTGTACACACATGATCATTTAGTATTTGGAAAGTAAATTAATGTTGAGAGATTGTGTTATACTATTGTTTAATGAATAGATGGAGTATGCAAGTATGTGGACTGTGCCAAAGGAAAGTGCGTAGCAACTGGTGAATTTCTTGGACTGGGATTCGAATGCATTTGTGATCCTGGTTGGAAACAAATTCAACTTGGCCCTATTACTTATCCTGCATGCAATGTCCCCAACTGTGAGTCTATTTTTGTACGTTTGATATATACGATATAAGTCATTTCTTAAAAATAAAAGTTAGAATCCAAAACAATAGGACATAGTTGCATATATCAAAATCAGTCTAACTATATTAAATGAGCTGAATTAGACGAATAAAAATGAATTGATGAGCTAATTTAGCCGCTATTAATTTTCAGGTACGCTTCATTTAGGTTGTGGGAGTCAAGCAGCCTTGCCACCACCTTCCTCTCTAGCACCCTTTAACATTTTTGACCGTAATTTCTATTATTCCCATCGAACGTTTTTTTTTTTTTATAAAATAACAAAGTAATATTTGATTTTTAATTTTGTGGCAGCTTGCAGTTTAGTATGGTGTAATAATGGAAAATGTGAAGTTAATGGAACGAAACATTACTGCCAATGCAACGAAGGCTCCGAAAATTTGATGGATGTGCCTGAGCTACCTTGTTTTGATCAATGTGAGTTCCCTTTTCCAATGCAATTCGGTTTTTTTTTTCGTGTCAAATGTAAATAGTATAATATTTCGATAAGAGTTTAAATTTTCGTATGGTATATAATACTAGTAAGACTTTTGTTTTAAGCCCGAAAAAAAATGGGGCTTAGAGATGTTGTAGTAATTTTTTCTGTTTATTTGTACTTTAAAAAATATTATAACTTGCATTAATAAAAGGGTATAAATTATTATTTTTTTATAAAAAGAATAAGGAAATAAAGATTTTTTTTTCAATAGTAAAAATATTTTAGACTTTGAATTAAACTATTCAAATTTTCATATCATTAGATAAAAAATTTATGCAACAAGATCTAGGTGTTGTATTACATACACATGGCTAACTTATTAAGTTTAAATAACTTTAATAATAGTATTAATATTAGATTTTTATTGTAAACTTAGAAACATTATACCTTATTTTAAAAATTCACACAATAGTTTTTTAGATGATAATCATCAGTTCTGAATAAATTTTTGACCAAATTAATATTTGATGATTGTAATTTTTAAAATCTTCATCTGAGGAATTAACCTTATTGTTTGGGGGAAAAAACAGCACAAAATATATATTAATAGAAAGCAAAAAGAAATTTTCTAAACATTTCTTTTTGCTTTTCTATAAATGTGTTTGTGTTATTTATTTTTTCAATGACGAGGTTAACGCCTCAGGTGAATTTTTTAGAAACCTATAATTATCAAGTAATAATTTAGCCAAAAGATTATTTAATTACAACTACTAATTTGCTTAGGATTAATACATGGTTTTGAGTATTTTATTTTGTCTCTCATATTGATACTTATTTTATATGTCAAGACAATTATTATATATGCATATTCATATGTGAATCTAATAATATAACATATAAATTAACGTAAAATATAAAGTTGAAGGAGGCTTATAATTTCTGAAATATAAAATAATGATTGCAAAAAATATTCTCACCATGTTATGTAATTAAATTTACAGGTATATCTTTATGATAACTTGATTAAGTATTAATTAGTTAAAACATTTGTTAATGGCACAGGTGTATTTGGAGCTGATTGTAAAGGAGTCCAGCTGCTTGTTCCGAGCCCACCACCCCCACCACCTCCACGGGACGGTAAGTTAAACTAATCATCTTTCTTAATTTTAGGTGATATAAATATATTTACGATAAAAAGAAGAAGATATATTTATAACATTTTTATGGGTGATTACTAGTGATAATCCTAACATATGATTAAAAATAACTATTTTTTCTTTTGTATTTATATTGCGGAGTTTGACATTAACTCCTATCTTATACAAACAATATATACATAGAATTGAGGGTTAAGCCTCGCATTCCATTCAATGATTATTGTTCCAAAACCTCTTATTTTTTCATGTCATAATTCATAAATATTTGAAAGTCAAATAAAAGTGATTGAATTCTGAGTTTAATTAATTTAACTATCATTAGCGAGGGGGGAAATGGCTTGGTTCCGATTGCGCATGCGATATATGGGCCTTTAGTCGGTTAAGTTTTTATTCAAGAAATTATACCAATGATTTGAACTTTTGATTTTTGCTCGCTTCATGTACAAATTTTCAAACACAAAAATAAAGTATGTCCATAAGTCAAAACTTGTTAAATTTGAAATTTTCCTCATAGGACAAGTATAATTGAAAAGTTCAGTACCACTCACCTACAACGTCATTCTTGAAAATTGTTCATTTTTGTTGGTTGATTTATACAAATGTTGATTTCACAAAACATCAATCTATCATGTAACAGTTTCAAAAAAATGGATCATTACAATTAGTATTTCCTCATAAAATTTTAATTTGCTCAAAGAAATCTTTAGTCTGTGATCTAAAATATACATAAAAAAAATAAAATGATAGTCATTTATTAAACAATTGTCCAGAAAAATTTCAGGTCTTGATTCTATTGTTTACTAGTACTCCTCTATGTTAACTAATCAAACATTAGGAGAGACTATAAAATTATTGAAAATTCGAACGTGTATATTATGAATGAAAATCTTCATAGACATTTAGTTTCATAATAAAAAAAAATTATCGATGAAATCGGACTATTAAAATATTTTTGTGATTAGACGAAATGTTAATTTTCTGATGTTAATACATTTTTTAATTATGTGTTGGCAGGATCCAGTGGTGTCCCTAAGGATCCCAATTGCTCGAGGAGTCTTCGTGCATTCTCTGTTTTGCTGCTGTTTACCATCTTCCCTGTTTTAATGTAGATGTTGGTTATCGCAAGGAGTGTTGATATTTAAAGAAGTGAACAAATGAATAAATCACAATTACGACATTACATTTTGAAAAACTTAATTCAAATACATTATTTCAACTCCTTGGTGAGTTTTTTTTTTTTTAAAACAAAATATTCATAATAAACTTATTAAAAGTATTACTAAAACTTCATTTGTCCCAAAAAGATTGTCATGATTTGAAATATAAAGGTTAAACTAACTAATTTTGGTGTAAATTTGAATATAAAATCTTCAATCCAGGAGTCGATGGCTTAAGTCATATATTTTTGTTGGTTGAAGCCCAATTTCTAGGTATGTTGGCTCAATTGGATTTCCTTCATTTTAAATTATTTGTCTGATTGTGATTCAATTTTTCTTTTTAAAGAAATATTATATTTTTTTGTATAAATTTCTTACTGATTCACGTGAGATGAAGGTCTTAGCTAGCATGGATAAGGTGAACATAAGTAACGTAAAATTAATTTTATGTAACTTATTTTTTCTATTAGTATTAAAAAAGTCAATTTTCTCATATTTAAGAAAATTCGCGTTTTTTAGCCAATATGATGGTCGGCAGCAACATGTCTGTAGCTACAGCGACACATAACTTGTAGATTGAGAATGTTGTTTGATTTTAAAATATATACTCCTTTCGTCTCATTTTATATAACACTTTTCTGAGTTCGAGATTCAAATAAATTTAATTTTTCCCGTAGTTTTTTCATAGATCTTTTAAACATTTTGAATTATCAATTATTGTGACTTATAGTACTTTTTACGTAATTTATAAATATATAAATTTCATTTCAAAAAAATTAAAGATTTCATGCACAAATTTTTTGATCAAACTTAAACTGTTTGACTCTCAAAAAACAAAAAATGTCACGTAAATTGGGACAAAGGAATAGTACACAAAGGTTCCCTTCCAATGAAGCGAATAAGCACTGCAAGTAAAACTGCAGTTGTTGGAATTTTCTTGTGTGACAACCAATGCTGTGTGTCTCTAAGTAATGCAAACAAATACTGTAATCTCTAAATTTCTGCCAAAAGATCACAAAAAAAGAAATTCTAATACTTTATTACAAAAAGTAATTATTCAAGCTTATTTCATTTCAAAATAAATTTCAGCTTTATCTACAAACGGTTACGTCTACTCAATGTTGTGGTTTTACAGAACTCTCTGATCGTACTTTGATAATTTTCATAAAATATTTATGTCGGCGTTGGTACTTTTTATCAGATTTAAATTAGAATTTTATAAGACAAGTTTAATTTATTTTAATTTTTTATCATATTTTTTTTAGAAGAATATCTCATAACAAGGTCTATATATCTTTGAATCAAGAAAAATATTTGAAAAGAAAATTAAGAGAAAAATAGATTTGTATTCAAAATTTTAACATCAACAATAATATATTCAATGAAATAACATTGAGTGATATTTAAAAGGGGAAAAGTGTATATACAGGCCACTAGCTTGAATACGTCAAACTCAAGTAATAGAAAGAAAATAATGATGAAACCTATAAAAAAAACATAACAATAAAATAAGAGAAGTAGTATACACCCGATAAAAGAAGCAGTAACAACAACAAAATAGGATGGTAATTGAAATCCAATAAAGCAACATAAGACGGTAGACACCAAAAGCAAGAACTATAAGTGTAGGACTAATACTATGACAAGTATTAGTGAGTCTAAATCCTCACAAGTAGGACAACACTCTAACCCGACTAATATTGTACCTTGTAATCTATCTAGATACACGTCCTCGATAATATAAAAATGGGTCATATTCTCTCTAATCACCTTTTCTTAATATTTCTTTTAGCTTACCTCTACCCCTACGCACAGTGGCGAATTTAGGTGCAAAAAATAGGGCGTTCGAACCCGTGGTCTCTTCGTAAAATTAGATATTTTATGTATATATTTTCTAATATTTGTATAATATTATATTCTTGCACCCGTACTATAAAAAGTCTAGTTGGTCCACATGGTTAAATGTTGAGCGTTTGACTTTGAGGACTGATGATCAATTTCCACTTAATACATTTTTCTTGGTGCACCCATGTTCGGATCAATTCCCACTTAATACATTTTTCTTGGTGCACCCATATTCGAAAAATCCTAAATTCGCCTCTGCCTACGCATACCACCTACAACCAGCCTCTTGCACCTCCTTTCCAGGGCAT
This sequence comes from Solanum chiquidenum, assembly GCA_029582725.1. Classification (NCBI taxonomy): domain Eukaryota; kingdom Viridiplantae; phylum Streptophyta; class Magnoliopsida; order Solanales; family Solanaceae; genus Solanum; species Solanum chiquidenum. Next base: position 19,100 of record JAJOOS010003755.1, read on the forward strand.
CTGCACATCTCCTCTTCACATGGCCTAAACGGCTAAACCATCTCAGTCTCACTTCACTCATCTTGTCCGCCCACTTCCACCTTCCACCTTCTCTACCTCATTTCTAATTTTATCACTCCTAATATGCTCACAACATCCTTATCTCTGCAATATGTATCTTTTGAATCTCGACACACTCTAAAGACAAGCCTCCATTTCAGCCATATCGTCCTAAATTAATATTTTAAATCATAATTAATGAAACTCAAACGTCTACGTAGTGGAGGCAGAATTCCAAAAGAATCCTTTAGGCGGCATTCGGCGACCAATGGGAGACCAGGTCTCTACTAGTTTATATATAGTCCTCTTCTTCACTTACAAAATTATTTAATAGAAAAAAAATAATACTATTATGATTTATGTGGTTTAAAAAAGTGAAATTTGGAACATTCTTATCTTCTTCGCAAGAGATTTCTGGAAGTCTCTTATGAACGGCGGTGGCTTCCGCCGCATACAGACGATTTTTTTTTGAATTTAATGTTATGCGGACCTACAAAGGATAAGAATAATTTTTCCCGCTCCCAAAGGGTAACCACTTTTTTAGGAATCTCTAATATTTTTAAAACTCTTTTTTTTTTTGTACCGTCCGACTAATTCAAGTTGATGTCACTTACATAATGGGAGAGTTAAAATTTTCATTGAAAGGTGTATTGTAGTAAACATATCATCTTAAGAAATTTTTATAACATACGCCTTAATTATTTGACTAAATCTATCTACTTGTATTAAGAGATGTCAATACTTATATATATTTATTAAACCAAAATTTGACTGCTATATAGGACTGACCTTTAACACTCCTTGGATGTGAGCAGGGGCGGAGCCACCTTAGTACAAGGGGGTTCATCCGAACCCCCTTCGGTGGAAAATTATATTATTTATACATGGTTAAAATATTTTTTTATGTATATATAGTAGATGTCGAATCCCCTTCGGCTACTTCGTATGTCTATTCTACTGATTTTGAACCCCCTTATTGAAAATTCTGGCTCCGTCACTGGATGTGAGTGGCTCGGCCCCTGCACATAGGAACTCATTCGAAAGAAACACTAGATTTTTTTCATAAATTATATATATTTATTTATTTATATGGTAAAAGCTTATTCGTATCAAATATTTATATCAAATTAATTACTAAATATAAGATATACTTATAATACTATATATTTTTATTATCTTTTATTGATTTTTAAAATTAATATTTAAATTTATAATTCCGCTATAAATAAATATATATATATATATATATATATATATAATATTTTTTCTAATATTTATATTAACTTATTTGTTCTTTTTCTTTTTTTAACTTCTTAAATCTTCTAGGCATTTCCATTGGCTTGCCGAAATTTGATTAAGCACAAAAAGGCTGCCTAGCTATAATATTTTTTTAGTATGTAATTCATAATGTGATCTCAATCCAAATAATAGAGATCGGAATATCATGCAATCTGACAATTACTTTTTAGAAATTTTTTTATAATGTATGAACGTGAACAAATACAATGCATGTGCAATATAAGTCATTTTGTATGCCTGCAGTGCAAAATAATGAAAGTTTACCTCGTATATGTTAAGACCAAAATAATTAGGTGTCATGTGGAATTTAGCTTAGTAAATTTTGAAAGATCGTGAGTAAGAAGGTAAATGAGAAATATATCAAAAGACACAAAGATTTAACGTGGTTCAATCAATCAATCAACCTACATCTACAAAGGAGATGAGCAATTCACCATATAAATATGAGAGTACAAAATATAGATAGGAATAACCTCAAGCAATTCACTCGGAATACAAGGAGGTTCACACATAACGTACCACTTGTATCCCACAAATTCTCCCCCTAACCAAAACTCTCAATGCCCTTGGACTACATTGTGAATGTTGCTTAAGTTAGAAGGAACGAACCTCTATTTATAGAATTCTAAACATTTTTCTACAAGAAAAGGACTAGCCAAATATGGAGACTTTATGTTTTTCTTTAGAAAAAGAAAAACCTATTTATGATAAGAAACTTAGGACAAATACCCCACAATTTATATATATGCATTTTTGTTTTGCTACGTTACTTCTTCGAATTAATTATTTACTCTCATTTTTGTTTGTCCACAATTCAAAAGAAAAATACCACTTTTATATGTCACTTTAGGCATATCACAAAACAATGATTATTATTTTTTATTTTTTTTAACATTAATTATTTATTTCTCAAATTAATTTTCAAGATCAAATACTAAACATCAATTTAATAGATTATTCTAAAAAAAAAAATCATATCAATCAATATTTCTTTAAAAATGTGTCAAATTTAAATATTATAAGTAAAAATAAATGCGAAAAATATATTTAATTAGGAATAAATATTTATCGATACTATCTTAGTGGTACCTTTTTATAATTTTTAATTCTTCTTGGCAATTACGTTGGCTTGACGACAATTGAGTTTTTTTTTGATAAGAAGAGCATGATGGTATTTTTTTTTTTAATATTAATTCATAATATGATCATGATCCAATAATGGAGATCCAATACTACGAAATTTAATAAATATTTTTATATTGTTATAGTTGTGCATATATATTGCTCAGCAATAATATTTTTGCAGTCTTAGATAGCATACGTGTGCGATTATGTCATTATTTTGTATGCTTAAAAGGGGTGGCTCTAGAAGAAATTAAGGCATTGTGTTTATTTAATAATTTTTAAATGTATTTTATATTTTTAACATCTTGAAATACAGTAATTAATGATAATTTAATAATTAATTTTAATTGATAATAAAACATTTTTCTTTTGTATATTTTGTAAAACACAAATGAAGATATATAAAATCATTATACTTTATATAACACTACAAATGTTTAGATTTTAGGTATAAACTTTTATTGATTATAGTTTGAAAACTTTTTCAATTGAACTTAATTATTACATAAACTTGTCAAAATTATTTGAAAAATATTTTAAAATAGCATTAAGATTTCACCAGTATGCCAAATAGAATATCATTTTTATTTGTATAATATCTTGTATTACTAATAATTACAAAAATATGTATAAATCAATAAATATTGTAGTGATGTTATGAAGACATTCAAAGTTACGTTAACCATGTCTTTTAATTATTACATAATAATACAATTAATTTAAACTTGAAATGTCTAATTAGAATACACTCCAAAAAATTGAAGATAGTCTTACATAATCATTATTAAAAAATGATTGATTTCAAAGTGAAGTAAATTAGAAATTATATGAGACTAATTGTTACGTAAATTGATACACAAAAAATATCACAAAATGGTTCAAAATAATTTTCTACAACACTTAGAAACTGAAATCAATATTTTAAAGAAATTTGTTAACCTCGTTTGCCAATTTAGTAAAATTATAACTTAAGGCAAAGGAATTTAATAATTTAAATATATCAAAAAGTTAATTTCAAACCGCGTTATAACTACAATTTGGAAGGACAATGACGGCCCAAATAATGCCATTTCTGAATCACATATAATTAGTTCCTATAAAAGGAAACCAAAAATTGACCACTCATTGAAATTGGAATAAAATCAACAAGATAAAATATTGTGTTCCCTTATAAATTATTTTAATACACTTATATTGGACGGTCTATTTTCTATTATTGACTTTGACGTTTCATGCAATTTGTCAATATCCATTTTAAAAGAAAGGGGAAAAAAACATTGGATATGTCATTATCGACTTCACCAATTATGGAAATTATAATCATTAATGAACTACACTTTCTTAATTAATTACTGTTAATTAGTTGGATTTAATAGTGTAAACATTGTTAGTAATGATGATTTGCCCATTAATTGTTACCTTTATAATTTCATAAAAAATATGGACAAACATCATATGTTTCCATTACTTAAGTGAAACTCTTAAAATAGTAGTAATTACGTAATCTATTTATTGATTATTACTTAGCAAAATTAGCTAGGTTACAACGTTATATATGGACCCATTAGATCTAAGATATATTATATATATCTTCTATTTTCCAAAGATCGAAAAGATAAGCTAATGATTGTAATTTTGTGGCCACTACGGAATGGTGATAAGAATCTTTATTTGCTCACGAATAGATATATATATATAATAATTATATAAAGTGGAGCGGACTTAATTTTCCGTACTTGTTCGGTATGCCCACTTGTTTGAGCGTGAGAGACCGTTTAATATTTATGTTAAGGGTCGATTGATTTTAAATTTTGTGCATTGCAACATTTTATTGGGGTGACGTTCTCAAAATGATTTTTGTCATATTCAAGACTCAAATTTGAGAGCTTTAATTAAGGGCGGAGAGATTCCAATCATTCTATTACAAGCTATATTGATAAGATTTGAACTTTATGATTCGAGTTTAATTTGGGCACTAATTAAAGTCTATCTCGAAAAAAATTCAAATTATAATAATCTCGGATTTTTCAGAAGTCGCGGAAATATTAGTCCTTTGTCCAATACATAGCAAATGATACATAAGTTATGTATCACATACATACTTATTTAGGTTTGAAATAATTGGGGTTAGTATCAACAATAACATTTGTACCAAGATAAATTGTACACTAACTAACAAAGTTATAATGTATCTGATCAAGGTGGAGTGATGTCTCTGGATGTTAGGAGAGAGAGGAGAAAAAATGGAATTTTTACAATTAATACAAATAATAGAGATTTTTAGAGATTATATTATCTCAACTTGTATAATTACGCAATTTTCTCAAGAAAATAATAAAAAATCGTATAATAATTTCAATTGGAAGCCCGTATTATTTGTCATTGTCAAAACTCAAAACAATTGAAAGAAATAATAAAGCACCCAATTGATTATTTTTTTAAGGTATTAGCTAATAAATTAGCTTAGAAGTTAAAGTAAGAGACCCACGAGCCGAGGTTTCTTTAATTTATAATGGACAAATATTAGTTTCTTTCAGCCAATAATAAGTATTAATCAACAAAATAATAATTAGATGAAGGAAATATTTGAATGGCGGACATGTCCAATGGACAGATATTTAGCCATGTTGGCGTAAAGGATTAAAGAGACGCACACTATCTGATCGGTGACAAAATTAAAATGTATATTCAACCGTTCTGAATAACTTAAGAAAAATAATCTATATATTAAGAATTTAAAAAAAAAAACGAGTAAAATAATACTTAATTACTTCTATAAACTCATTAAATACAACTTTTTATGTTATTATATCACCTAAACTACTGTATGGTAATACTTATGGAGACTACGTATAATTTTTAAAAGTTTACTCCTTGAGGAGAAAACAGTTAAATCTGGTTTAAGAGATATTTCTTAAAGTGTAACTCTCAATTAAAATATTAACAGTTGAAAAGACACTGATGATGGGAAAAAAAGAAGGTATGATTTTTCAATTTTTTATAGTAAATAAATTCTGTCCCCAATCCACACTACTTGGGGTTTACCGACAGCATTTTCCCTGCAGGATGATGTAACACCACAATTATAAAATCCTTTTTTTTATACTATTCTTTCTATCTAATAATATTTGTACATTATTAATTTTATAGATTTCTTACAAAATTATAAATAAAAAAATAATTATATTATATCATTCTTTGAATATAATCAATATAATGTCTTGAAAAATATAATAAGGAAATAACTATAACTAATAATAAGGGTAAATCAGGAATTAATATCTATTGATTTCATATAGGGGACATAAATTATTGACTTATAATTTATAATACATGTTCTAATTACGGAATATTGTTAAATAATACTAGTTAAAAATGATATATTTAATGAACTGAATTTCATATTTCAAAAAACTAAAAAATTATCAAATATAATAATTAATTATGCTTGTACAACTTTTTTTTTTAGTGTAGTATACTTTAGGCTGCAGAATTAATTAATCGAAACTTAGATGGTAAAATTTCACATCTACGAATAGACCTCACTAGCTCATGGGTATTTTGAGCAATTCATGTTGTTACTTTTGTATTCTTGTCCTATGGACGTTCCATCACCTATTACTATAAAAAAATAAATTAATAACAACAATATTATATGATCACAAATCAAAGTAATGTAATTGTACCATTTCTTTATGTTAGAGTAGAAGAAAATTGGAACAATTACGGGTTTAAATTATTTGACATTTCATTTACATAATATATATAAAGTGTATAAGTAATGTGTATTTTATACTAAATATATAAATAATATACATATTTATACACTATATCAATAGGGGCGGCTCAACTCTAAAGCCACGGATAGGCAATTAAATTTGTAGTTAATTTCTACTTCTTAATTTATCTAATTCACTTCAATTTGAATCAATCATATTTTAAAATTGACTTTGTAAGACTATTACAAGCTTAAAATAATTAGATAAATAATTAAATTTTAAAAGACATAATCTCTCATTCTATTGATCCGCACGAACACCCGTATATATAATATGAATACTTGAACAAAAGGTTTATGTTGTTAACGTTTCTTGATTGGAGTTGCCACAAAAATATTCTCTATTGTATTATTTATGTGACAAAGAAAGCAGATTATGTGTAGGACGTATACATTAGCCTAAAATTGATATAGGCCAACACACAAAGCAAAATATAATGCCCCAACCTAATCACGTCTATGCCACGTGAAGTGCATATGCAAGTAATAAGGTGGTCATTTTATTCATGTGTCCTTGTATATATATATAATATCCTCCTTTTGCATGATAGGATATGATTGTCCCAATAAATAAGCAAATGATCATAAAATTGACACTCCTAGGAGCCATTTATTTTTAATTTGTTCTCTTTATGTTGTGTGACCACCACCACCACACAATCTTATGGCCTATGCCACCAAAAAAAATAAAAAATTATGAATAATTTTGCATTACACCTATCTTGTCTAAGATAGAAAAAAAGAAAAAGTTGGGAGACAAAAGTACACCAATCAAACAAAGAAATCTATAAATTGACAAAATTAGTGATTGCTTAAAGAAAATTAAGTGTTTGATTAAAACAAGAGGACAAAAGACACAAAATCTAACCGTGAAAAATATTAAAAGTGACTTTACTGCTTGTCGAAGATAGAATAAAAAAACATAAAAACAAATAAAAAATGAACTATCTTTTATTTGAAGACAAAAATACCCTTGCTATAGATTATTCATGCATCTTCTAGTCTGATCATAGTAAACATAAAATTGTAGAGATTATGGTTTAATTAATTTCTTCAATACCAAAAAAGCAAATTCTAGAGATTATATGTGGAGGGTATTGTTGTCATAAATTTGATAGGCCAATAGGAGAGGGGAATTGGGGAATTTGGTTCTAGGATCAGGATGTCATGTGGGAGCATGGGGCAGGGAAGAAAAGCATTATATTATCTTGTAGGTTTGATCAAATATTATTATTAGGACCTAGCTAGTAGGTGTTATGATATTATTGACATAAAAAGACAAAACCATATGAAATAAAGAGGCATATATAGCTCATTTCTTACAACTAGAAGTTACAATTCAAAAGGAGTTTGCTGTCAAGCTTGCCTTATATGAATTTTAAATCGGTATAGGAGAAAAAAAGTTAAAGGCTTGTAAGTATTGGTGGAGTCACATGTACATGAAGAGATGCCAAATGATATTATTTTATTGAAAAATTATATTAGATAGCAAGGTAAATATTTAGTCATTGTTTCTTTGTGAATTCTATCAATTAATTATTATTTTTTAAAATTATATTATAATTATCCAATTTATTAAGCATACTTTAAAAGAAACTCGCTTCATAATACATAGTAAACAATGTACCTAACTAATAATAATTATATTAAAATCAAGAGTGCTGTAAGTATATTTAATGGACTAAAAGATTATTTTATTAAGTCAATATAAATATTTATCTGTGTTGGTTTGTTCGATATATACACAATGTACTAGCATAAAAAATAAAGACGGTAACATTTTCATAATCAAGATAAATTTTGTTTAATTTTATGTTATAACCATAGAGATAGTTTGTCCAATTTCCATCTTTAATTGTTGACATAAATTTTATACTTATAAGAATCGATAATTATCTTTTACAGATCAGTTAAAATAATGTACACCAGTCACCAAATGATCTACTATAGCCAATCTATTATTTATATAAATCTTTATCAAAACTAAATAAATAATTATTTGTTAATATTTGGTTAAATACTTGTTTAATAGTATACATTCCAAATGCAAATTCTCATTATGACAATATTAAAACATATTTTATCTAAACACATGACTAATGATATATACCCAAACAACTTTGCGACGTTAATGGCTATACTATAAAGGGAGAAATAATGTCTCATATGTGTGGGAGAGAATATTAGAGACGGATGCCTTAACGTGCAGTAATTTGATCCATAGTGGAGTACATTTGTTTTTATTTCAATTTATATGACATTCAGAGGCGAAGTCAGAATTAAGAATTTAAGGGCTCTAAAATTTAGAAAAGAAAGAGAAATATTTTCGAACCCAGAGCACTAGTTCGGAAAGCATTTCCATCATGACCCCTTCTTTATCATTGAATCGTCAATTAATTTTGTTAGGGAGATCACAAATTAATAAACATATATTTTCTCATACAAATACAAGATTTATGAAAAATCTACTGAGTTGGTCTGAGTATGTAATGGATTAAATTTTGCCTAGAGGACATGATGGTCCATTAAACTTTTGATCTTTCGTTTGTCCAATGATAGTCTACTCTATCCATTGCCTGCTTTCATAATTTCTTGTCCCCTTCCTTATATCGACACCAACACTTCCCCAAAACCACTCAAATTTTACAGTCTTTATTTATTATTTCTTGCCAGCATTCCTTGTCTATATATATTCTTCTCATTTTCATCACCTCTTCACAACTAAATTCCAATTCCTCTTCTTCAATTCCAATAACTCCTAATTTTCTACTACACTATGCCTTTTATAATCTCATCAGAAAAACAACTCGATTTGTACTCGATAAAAGAATTACCCGAATCACATGCATGGAGGAGATCCTCATTAGACGATGATGGATCGCGTAATATTAATGTGGAGTCTATTCCAGTAATCGATCTAAACGATGATAAATTTGCTATCGATAGAATTGGCCATGCATGCAAAACATGGGGCGCCTTCCAAATCATAAACCACAATATTTCTCAACGATTACTTAACGATATGGAAACGTGTGGGACTCGACTATTTTCCCTTCCGATGCACCAAAAATTAAAAGCAGCTCGATCGTCCGATGGCATCGCTGGCTATGGGGTTGCTCGAATTTCTTCTTTTTTCTCTAAGCTCATGTGGTCCGAAGGATTCACTATTTTTGGCTCCCCTCTTGAACATGCCCGCCAACTTTGGCCACACAATTACAATAAATTCTGGTACTTTCCAATGATATATACTATCCGTTGAAAATATTAAGTTCAACGCACCAATTATTATTTTCTTAGTAACTATCGATAGTACAGCTTACAACTTTAATTATTACTTAGTATTTTTCTTTTTTGAATTTTTCCAGTGACGTCATCGAAGAGTACGAAAATGAAATGGAAAAGCTAGCGGGAAGACTAATGGGTTTAATGCTTGGGTCCCTTGGAATAACAAAAGAAGATGTGAAATGGGCCGTTGGCCCAAGAAGCGGTTGTTCGGCCCTACAACTAAATTCTTACCCGGCTTGTCCGGATCCGGATCGGGCTATGGGTCTTGCTGCACATACGGATTCTACCATATTAACAATCCTTCACCAAAACAATACAAGTGGCTTACAAGTATTTAGAGAAGAAAACGGGTGGGTAACGGTTCCTCCGCTTCGCGGGGCATTAGTTATCAACGTGGGTGATTTGTTACACATACTGTCAAACGGGTTGTACCCGAGTGTTCTACATCGGGCGGTAGTGAACAGGACAAGACATCGTCTTTCGGTGGCCTATCTATATGGGCCACCGTCAGGGGTGAAAATTTCACCTCTATCGAAATTGGTAGACCAAAGGAACCCTCCAATGTATAGGCCAGTGACGTGGAGTGAGTATTTGGGAACTAAGGCAAAACATTTCGACAAGGCACTTTCATCTGTTCGGCTTTGTGCTCCTCGTATTGGATTTGCCAATTCTAAAGATCAAAGTGGTGTCCAAGTAGGCTAATATAACTAGAAGTCCCCACTTTTTTACTTTTTTTTTCTTTCTGAAAATATAAGATCTACTTGTGTTCCTTTTTGACCCATTGGAAGAATTTTGATCAATGTTTATCTTTGTGAGAATTTTATAAAGGGGCATGTGTAGCTTTAGGTCAGCAGATTCGTCTTAATTCATTATTTCGAATTATGTAGAGTTTTATTAAATATCCGTATCATAGATATGAACATTTAACTTTAAAAACATATTTGGATTTAATACTAAAAATCTTAAAAACTAAATGATAAGATATGTACAAATAATCTTTAATACATAATAACATAGAAATTAGACATATATATATTGTATAACACATTGGACAAAATGAAGGGTTCCCATAGAAATGGGGCGCTTACTAGTACTAGAGGATAAGTTAAAGGTCAATCAATCATATACATCATTCAAAAAAATAAAAAAGAGATGCAAACAAGGAACAAGGTGTGTTGGCACTTCTGTCGCGCGTGGTGGGTGGATAGAGGGAAGATGGATGAGTTTGAGAATATAAGGACACTGCCCCAGTTGTAGTTAGGGGGTACAAAATCGAATCGAAAATCAAATTAGATCGTAAATTGAGAAAAAAAATTCGACTAATGATTGAATTGACTTGGTTTGGTATTGAAAAAAAATCCGACTATATTTGGGTTGGTTTGGTTTTAACTAAAAATAACTAATCGAGACCAAATCAACCCGACATTATATATATAATTTTAAAATTTTATTTTATATATAAAAATATTTACTTTGATATAATTTTTAAATATTTCTTATACTTTTTCATAGTTTTTATCTTTTAATATATTATTTCAAGTTTGAAACTTAGAATT
>JAJOOS010003756.1:0-30680 GCA_029582725.1 Solanum chiquidenum
CTTATTACCTTACAATCTAAGCAGCTATCTTTTGGATTTGGATGGCTCGGCGGTATCATGGAACCTGCAAAATGCTTGAAAGATCGTTTCGTATGGTTACAGAAGTAGGCATGTGAACAATCCCGCGCTTTCATTATGGTAACAGAAGCAGATGCAATCTGCATTTTAGAAAGGTGAAGATTGTGAGGCAGAACCAGACATTTCTGGCAAGTATATTCCATAAGGTTTTAGATAAGATGGCTGTGTATATATGATATTGGAAATGAAAGAAACTCTAGTACTCCATTGTGATATAATTAGTTTTGTAGCTATTCCACTGCTTGTATATTATTTTCAATCAACTTTGCATCAAGTGTAAATTATTTGCTATTTTATAGTAATGGATGTTTGGAATTATTGTATTTTTTGAAAAAATTAGACTTGTGGGCAAATCAAATACTATTGACAAGCATGGACATTGTCTATAGGAAGCAGTACTGTCAAAATAATTTGTCACTAGTCATCAGTTACGATCATCATTACTAACCATTATTACGGCAACAATCATCAATCAATCTCATCAGTCACCATGCTATATATTTTATTAGCCATCATTATTATTCACCAGCATCATTAACTATCACTATCATCCACCACAACTATGAAATGTCATATCATCACTCGCTATTACCCACATTCAATCATTAGCCAATATCATCTATAATCGGCATCTACAACCACCACGGCTAGCCATCACTTCCACCAATTTGCCACGTAATTTTTAAGAAATATTTTGTTTTATAGTATTAAATTAATTTATATTTATAATTTTTTTAAAATACATTCATGTGTTAAGAAATGAATGAGCTTAATTATTTGATATTCAAATCTTAATTAATACAACATTTTAACAATTTAAATGTGTATTTAAATGTTAATACATATCTTAATAATTAAATATGTATTCAAATTCGATGTTTTAATTTGAACAAAAATAATAATAATAGTAAATAGTCGAATGCCTTAATGTTCTTCTGTTTTTTTAAATTCCAAATAATTCATAAACACACTCTTCCTCTAATCTATCCTACGTGAAAAACCATGAATATTTAACAGAGAGAGAAAATAATATATTATTTTTACTACAATTTCTTTATAATTTCCTAAGCATTTTAATTTTAATTATAATAAGTTCTGAATTATCACAAATTTTGGGTAGTTCTTGACTATGTAAATCTTGTTAAAGAAATATGATTTTGCACAAATAAAAAATTAAACTCTGACATTGCAAAACAAAGTTTTTTTGTTATAATTATTGGGTTAAAAGTTTAAATGGTTTTATAAAAGAAAATTATTGGGTTATCAGTTCGGTTTTGGTTTCTTAATATTGGGTTATAAATCGATAACACATTAAGGTTGTAGTAATTTACTATATTACTTGTATATAAATATTAAAATTAATCTCAATACATAAATTAGTTATTGTCTTTGCCCTTTTGCCTTCAACTCACACTTTATAATGACTTTGAGTTCATGACTTCATATTATACAAAACGTCGAAACCTAAAGCAAGAACCCTATTTCTCTTAATTTCTCTTTGTGTTACACTTGTATAGTTCTTTTCATGTTAGCTATTATTGGTTTTATTTTATGAGCATTTATAAAACTACATTATTGTCTTTCTCATCAAATTATTGGAGAAGTCTTATATTTGTTTTATAATCATTTTCTTATTGGTTAAATCGAAAATCGAATCATTAAAGACCAAAATCGATAAAAAAAATATCTTATTAATTTAACATATTTAAAAACCAAAAACCAATAATAAACCGAACCTGAATTGAACCAACCGATTCATACCCCTACTTTTCGCCTCTCAAAAATTTGGCCAAATAAGCTATAAATATATTTTCCTCAAATATAGTACTTTGTGCAAAAAAAATATGTTTTTTTTTATTTATAAAAAATAACTTCTACTACTCCCTTAAAACATTTATTTTCTACGAAAAAATTGATCAAATACCTAATTATTTTCAATTTCTACGAAAAATTGATCAACTACCTATTTTTTTCAATTTCTACGAAAAAAATTATTCAAATACCTATTTTTTTTCAAATATGCATTTTGTTAAAGGAAAAAACACGTTTAACCTTTCGAAAACTTTTGATCCTATTATTCGATATTCAAAAGTCAAAACTTGCAAAATGCTATTTCTCCATTCGTTGGTGAGATGCAAGCAATGGCAACCTCCATATGCTATTTATGTCACATAGAATTATATTACCCAAAAAAATATGACATCAAGTGCACTACATAAAGATCCCAGGTGAGGTTTTACCTAATACGTCTTTCTCAATAACATTCTACTTTAAATTGGGAGCCCGACTAATTCAGATTTATATCGCGTAAGATTAAATCGAGAAAAACATTTTCTATCAAAGATTTTTTCGTACTCAGAATTTGATATGAAGTCTTTTAATTAAGGGATGAGTAATCTCATCTGCTGCATCATATCTTTTGCTGGTTACTTGAAATTATCAATTAACATTGGAATAAAATAAATTAAATTTGTATTTTAAAAAGAATTCTTTAAAACAGATGTTATCAATAAAATCTACTACTAGATACTCTCATAGAAATGATACATTCTCTTTAAAATATTTTAAATGCAAACATTATCTTGAGATCAATTTAAATATTTATGTCAAGAAACAAAAAGTCAAATTTGAATAAATACTATGTTTAACTTGAATTAAAATATGACATTTTTTTCTGAATTTGACAACTAAGATAACTAATAAAGATGTCACATTTAAATGCATCTGCCCATCCTTTGCAAAAAAAAAAAAAAAAAACTTCAACCTCCCTAATTATTATTATCACTAGGCCATACCATTCCTTTTTAATTCTTCTACATTGGCCTAATTTCTCTTAATTCTGTTTTTATTTTATTTTTTAAAATATGGAAATCCATAAAGTAGCATTAAAATTTAGTAGTAAAAAACATTTTGTACTAAAGAAGATAGGAGTATTTTTGTGTCATGTTTTGTTCATTTATGTGTTTGAAGAGTCTTACATCAGATTATAAAAAATGAATGATCCCTTTATATAATTTTGGAGTGTCCTCATGACCTCATAAACTAGTTTTTAGAATTAAGTTTGAACTCAAAATTCGTTTCTTTACATGATTTTACAATAAGTGTCCTCATGACAATTATTGTTTACTAATGTTAGGTATCAACATTGAATTGCTCACGCATAATATATTTAGCTCTAGGCGGGAGGTCATGTGTTGAAAAGTTCCACATTAGATGAAAATATATAAGTGGCCTCTTTTTATGCCTTTGGACAATCTTTTACTCATATATATAACCTAGCTTTTCAAATTGAGTTAAATTCAAAATTCATTACTTTACGCTACGTAATTCGTAATTCAGTTAATTATAATGAAGTAATAAAAAAAAATGCATTCTTGGTCAGGATTTCCTTCATTTTTGAATTTCAACTTCAGTTCAGAGCCGAAACATCTCTAGCATATCCACCAACAATGCCTTCGGGACATAATAGATAGACATCATATCTTGATTCATCTATAGCAAAACCCTTGACGAAATCGAGTAAATAACCTTAATGATCGTTTTAGAAACGACACTTTACTAGCTTGACAACTCAAAGTAAAATCGAGATATATCTCTCTTTTTAAAACTGATTAATTAATGACCCACCGATAACTAAAAATATATTACATCTATATCCTTATACCACACTATTTATAGTGATTACATTAAATAAGATATTTTGTGTTCCCCAATTAACAAAGCAACAAAACAAATACACTCCAAAATTCCCCACTCCGCGCCCACAACTCTCTATAAATTCCATCAATTCACTCAGTTTCACGGACCACTTCTACACTCCACCCCCAAAATCACACTCACAATGTCACTCAAAACCAAATCGCCGGCGACGAACACCGTCGCCGCCACCGGACTACTAATTCTCCTAATTCTACTATCGAACCACCACCATAACTGTACCGCTGCTGCTGCAACATCCTCCAGCAGCAGCAGCAGTAGTCCGATAAAAACGGTGGTGGTTCTGGTAATGGAGAACAGATCGTTCGACCACATGTTAGGTTGGATGAAGAAGCTGAATCCTGAAATTAACGGCGTCGATGGTTCGGAATCGAATCCGATTTCAACATCGGATCCAAAATCCCGTCGGATTTTCTTCGGAGATCAATCTCATTACGTCGATCCTGATCCTGGACATTCATTTCAAGCCATACGTGAACAGATTTTTGGATCAAATGAAAGTTCAAAAAAATCAGCACCGATGAATGGATTTGCTCAACAAGCTCTTTCAATGGATCCTAATATGCCTGATCAAGTCATGAATGGCTTCCAGCCTGAAATGGTAAGTATCCACTAGCTATATATTGCTCGGGCTCTTTCAAAATATTTGGGATGCTCAAAAAAGTGCATTTTTTGGAGAATTCGATAGGGTGCAGCATTATTTTTGGAGAATTTGAGCAGCATAGTCCACTACTACTCTTACTTCAATTTTTTCGAGGGTTAATTCGATTAATTTTGATATTGAATTTGACTAGATAAACTCAATATTTTAAAGTTTAAAAGTTAGAAATTCGAAATTATGGAATAATGAATTAATATTGTTCATTGTTAATTTTTAAAAGTATTTAGGAAAGTACAATCACGAATAATCATTTATATCCTCAAATAGTTATAATGACTCTTTTTTGTATGGTTGTTATGTATCGTATATTGTATCATATTGTATTGTTTTAGTAAATGACGAGGCCTGAACTTTCATTAAATGGGTTTTAAAAATGAAGATGACACATGAACTAACTAAAATAGATTTGACATTAATCACATATATATAAATTATTTAACTATATATAAATAATAGTATAATTTTTTATCGAAGAGGTTCATATGATCCCCGACCTCAAGGAGTCTCGTCCATGATTTCAATTAATACAACATTTGAATAAATTATATAATTTATTATGGTTACATAATGCCATACCTAACAAATTAAAATATGAGATAGAACTATTTTTTTTAAAAAAAAATCTTCGTATTCCAATTTAAGAGTAATTTTTGGGTGGAATCACCAAATGCGGATAATTTTTTTTTAGAACTTTCTAAAAATTGGGTTATATATGAACACGAAAGAACATAATTTCGAATTGTCGTTTGTATTATTATTATTATAATTATTATTTTCCAATTTATTGGTTAATAAATATGTTGTGCATGACAATTTTAAGAATGAATTGCTACCAAATATGTACCAGACAATTGTTTTGTATTGTTTTTTATAACTAACTAAATACTTTTTTCTATTTTAATTTATGTAATATAGTTCGAATTTCAAAAGTGAAATCGTTTTTATTTGACGTGAATTTGAATATGAAATTTTCAAATTAAACTCCTATTATGCATGTGCTTTTAATAAGGCACGAATTGAACCCGTGATCTTCTGATCACATGATTACGGATTACTTCAAAATTATTAACTGATGTTGTTATTTCAGGTGTCAGTATACAAAACGCTGGTATCGGAATTTGCGGTGTTCGACCGGTGGTTTGCGTCGGTGCCGGCGTCGACTCAGCCGAATCGTCTCTACGTTCACTCCGGCACATCTCACGGCGCCACCTCAAATATCGCATCGCTGTTAGCTAAAGGTTACCCACAGAGAACGATCTTCGAGAATCTGGACGACGCCGGAGTAAATTTTGGAATCTATTATCAGAATATTCCGGCGACTCTGTTTTACCTGAATTTAAGAAAGCTTAAGTACGTCGGAAAATTCCATCCTTATGATCTCACATTCAAAAGTGATGCTAAATCAGGAAAGCTACCAGGTATGAATGCCAATTGTGAAAGTTCGTATTTTAATTTATGCGACTTTTTTTTTTTTTGAAATGTGATTTTTGATTAATTTTTTCAGTTAAATAAAATTAAATATACTTTTTTTAAAAAAAAATTAAAGGGACAAAGGACAAATATAGCCTTGAATTATCGTAAATGGTATGCAGATACCCTTCGTTATACTTTTGGGACATTGGTGCCCCTGCTGTTAAAAAACTAGAGCGTATATACCATTCACTCTAATGGAAATTACAGTACTAACTAGGGACATGTGGTGCAATCTTATCTGTCGGGTCGGCGGATAAGATTATGACACGTGTTTGTTCGTTAGTATAAATGGTATATATGTTCTAGTTTTTGGATGGTAGGGGCATCAATGTCCCAAAAATATAACAGAGGATATTTGCATACCATTTACGATAGTTCGTGAATATATTTATCCTTTTTTCCCAAAATTAAATATTGTATGAAAATGTTACTATAAGTTAGCAAATTTCCTCGTATTATTATATGTTTAAAAGTATTGATTAAAATGTATATAGTTTCGGTCTTTTCACGTAATACAAATAATATTTTCACATTGAACATGCATTTTTAAACGTTGGCAAGAATAATAATATCAATTTGTTTAAATATGAAATATTGGTTGGTAAATATGAAATGATTTTCGTGAACTAATAATATTACTCGAAAAATTTATGATTAAACGAGGACTTCTTATTATCAGGGTATGTTGTGGTGGAGCAGCGATACATGGACTCAAAATTAATTCCGGCTAACGATGATCATCCATCACACGATGTTTATCAAGGACAAATGTTCGTAAAGGAGGTGTATGAAACTCTAAGGGCAAGCCCACAGTGGAACCAAACCCTTTTCGTGATTACCTACGATGAGCATGGTGGGTTCTTCGATCACGTCCCTACACCTGTCACCGGGGTCCCTAGCCCGGATGGAATCGTAGGACCCGACCCGTTTGATTTCAAGTTCGATAGATTGGGGGTTCGAGTTCCTACTATTATGATCTCTCCTTGGATTGAAAAGGGCACAGGTACGATCACTTTGTTTTAATTTGCTTATCTGATTTTAACTTGACATGAAAATTCAAAAGATATAAATTTATTTTCTTAAACTAATGATATATGTGTAATACACCAAAATGTGTTTTGATCTCATATGGACTATGATTTTACTCATGTTATGTGAAAGTTGAAATTCAAGAGACATTCTTTATGAAATTGACTAAAAAGAAAAGTAAAAAACAAATTTAAACATAGGGAGTAAAAATATAATATATATTGTGTTTACTGTCTTTTCTCCTCTATTTTATATAAAATTATTATTAATTTTTTATACTATAAGATCATCTGTAATATAATAGTTCATACTAAATAGAATTAATAACATGAATAATAAGATAAACGAAATTGTGGCAAGTTAGTTAGCTCTAGTGGTTGAGTATCTCTACCATTAGTTTCCGCCATGTTGAAGAATAAACGAGAATATTATAAATCCTCTTAATAAAATGAGATGGGAAAAATATAATAAGACAATAATTATACTATAATATATTAAATTATACTGATGAAAACATTTTACCTCAACTCTAACTCAATAATTCAAAAAAAAAATATATTAGAAATTTATAAACAAATACCTAATTAATGATTTTGAACTTTTAGATCTCATTGCATCATCAGAGTAAAATATTGCACTAAAATACACTACTAGAATATTGATTTTTTAATTTATTTTTGATAAACAGAATATTTAATTAATTTTCACTAAAAGAAGAGATAATTAGTCAAAAAGTGCACAATCCCGCCGTATTGCTAATATCAAATATGACATTTGAAGTCACTTGTTCCCATTTACATAATCCAACATCTAATTACTTTGAAGTTATTTTTTTTCTTAATCATCTGATTCCAAGATTGGATTAATTAATCTAAATTCGTGTTGGTAGGGTTTATGTTAGTAAAAAGAAAAAAATATTAGAAATTTCTCGATTTTTAAAATTCAAATCTGAAACTTGATTCTTATGAAACTGAAAAAATCTTATTCATTTGATCGAACCTTTTCATCTAATCTTTTTATAATAGTGTATTGATTATATATACTCAATGTTTGGCAATAAATGAATGCTTATCTATGTGTCAACAAGTCACATTATCACTTGTTAGATAGCTCTACTTCACAAACTTTTATTAATGGTTTTGGACCCCAAAAAATAAAAAAACTTCTATTAATGGTGTGTGAAATGCTTTTAATGAATCCAAAGTTAATTAATGTGCCCCTACATCCCATCTCTTGTGATGTTAACATGTGAAGACACAAATGAGTGAATTATTTAGGAAAAAGATGTGTGCAAAAGTAGTCATTTTTACACTAGAAAGAGGACAACAATGTTGGTTTTGCCTCCACTTATCATTTTTAAAATTTTATATTTCACATCCAATTAATTTTACTAATGTCTACTCCCTCTGTCTCTAATTACTTGTCCATTTTTCTTTTTTAGTTATCCCTAATTACTTATTAATTTTGACAAATCAAGAAAGGACAAATTATTTTTACCTATTGTACCCTTAATTAATTACTTTGAAAAAGGTAGAACTTCTTGAAAATCTCAAGTTTTTAATTCATCCACTTCATAATTAATAGGTGTAAAATGGTAAACTCACTATGTCAATAATTGTTTTCTTAATAGGTGTGAAATTCAAAAGTAGACAAGTAATTAGAGACAGAGGAAGTATTAGTTGCTTAGTATTTTTCATCATTGTTTGTTAGAAAGAAATGGAGAGACATTAATACGAGTCCGAAGTCAAAAGGGCAACTTTTTTCTTTAAAAAAACTAAAACGGCACATCAAAAAAAAAATTAACCAAAAGGGCAAAATCGCTTCGTCAGGAGCGATTTTCTTCTGACAAAACAAAAATAAAAATCGCTGCTATTTCTCAAAATAAAATAAAAACTTTTTTCCTTCAAAATCGCTGCTATAGCAGCGATTTTCTCAAAAGAAAAAAAACTTTTTTTCTTCAAAGTCGCTGCTAACAGCGATTTTGGTTAAGAATTTTTTAAATTTTTTTTTTTAAAATTTAATATTCTTTTATTATTATTTATGATATATAATTCAATTTTCCTCATGCTTCAACAATTTTATTGAGTATATTGTCGTTTTGTTTATCATTTTTATATTATTAGTAATTAACAATAGGCATGAATAGACATGAAAATAATAGCACTAGGCATGAAAAACGCTACCCCTGCAGTGATGTGTAAGGAAAAAATAAATTCACAGTGATTTTTAATAAAAAAAAAAAAATTATTTACAAAATCGCTGCCCTAGCAGTGATTTTTAATTAAAAAAAAAAAGAAAAAAAGTTTTTAGACGAAATCGCTGCTAGGGCAGCGATTTTCGTCATTTTGTCAGATGAAAATCGCTTCGTCCCTTTTGATTTTAAAAAATTTTGATGTGCCCTTTTAAAATTTTTGACAATTTTTTTTGCCCTTTTGGTCCGAACTCACATTAATACTGTCTTTGACTTATGTCACACATAATTAAAAGCCAACATGAATAATTTTTTTGACTTATGTCACACATAATTAAAAGCCAACATGAATAAATTTTTTGACTTATGTCACACATAACTAAAAACCAACACAAATAATTTCTTTGACTTATGTCACACATAACTAAAAACCAACATAGTAATTTCTCTAAATCTTGTAAGTTGTAACACATAAAAAACGAATACAAATAACTTTTCCCGGGTGCGAACCTGTTAATACGGGATATTTTGTGTATCAGACTATTACATAAAAAACTAACTCGAATTTGAAAATACGACAAATTTTTTTTATTTGCAGTTGTTCATGGTCCTAATGGCTCTCCGTTTCCGACGTCGGAATATGAACATTCATCAATTCCAGCAACCGTGAAGAAGATCTTTGATTTGCCATCACCTTTTCTTACTAAAAGGGATGCATGGGCTGGCACTTTTGAACACATTCTACATATTAGAAAGGAGCCCAGAACTGATTGCCCTGGTTAGTCACACTCTTCCTCGGAAAATTATATAGTCTATAGAGGTTACATGTTAGCTATTACGAGTGTACATTTAGTTTTGCACATCCTTCGTCAAATTCCTGGTTCTATTGATGGTTTATGTTCTTTGTTCAACCTAACTTTGTGTACTCTCTCCACAGAGAAACTTCCAACTCCAACAAAAATCAGAAAGGGAGAAGCAAATGAAGATAAAATCATAAGTGAATTCCAGGAAGAACTAGTTCAACTCGCCGCGGTTCTAAAAGGAGATCATCTCCTAACAAGTTATCCAGAAAAGATAGGCAAAGGAATGACTGTAAGAGAAGGGAAAGCTTATATGGAAGACGCGGTTAAACGCTTCTTTGAAGCTGGATTTGCTGCCAAGAAAATTGGTGTTGATGAAGAACAAGTTGTACAAATGAGGCCTTCACTCACTACAAGATCATCATCTACTAATTTGCACCCTTAAGATATATGTAATCAAAATGAAATAATGTACAAATATATCATACTCAAATATGGTATTATTGAAGCCATATTATGATGTAATTATATGGTTCAAAGGTGCATTATAATCAAAATTATTTGAGCTCGATCATTGGATTACTGGAAATAGTCTATGTTTGATCCATTTTCTTTGTCATCTGAGACGACTTACTAAGAGTTCCAGAGGCCTCCATTCATCTGCAATTTGTTTTTCGAGGTAGAAACTTGTTATTGTAAATGTTAAATCTGATTATATATCGAAATGAAATGTAAAAAGAAGGAAATATAGCATAACTAAGTTCTTTCGTGAATCTGTTTCTCAAGCAGAGGAAATGAAACATGTGAGGTTCATAGGCAGTGTCACCATTTCTGTTCTCAAAGTACCTTCGAAAGGCATCTTCATCTGCCAATGATACTCAGTGATATCGTTATATCTGTGATACATCATTCCACATGAAAAGCAGATCGAATACTAGTTAGCAGAACACATGATGCAAGTTGCATGTGTATATTTACCTATATTTAAGCTAAATTCTTCGGTTTGCAAGAAAGAGTTGCGATGTTTCTAAAGAGACTAACGACTCTCCCACGAATATTGGAATGTGACCTTTCTTTCATAGAAGAGGAGCAACTGGCTTCATTGGTGACGGAGTCATGATGTTCATTATTGTTATATCTGTTGCTTCTGATCCCCAATGTAACGTTCTGTTGGTTCATCGTTATTTTCCCTCATCTGTAACAAGGTCTCACCAAGCTCAGGCTCATCTTTATACAACAAACGACATCCAAACTTCTTCATTTCTCCAGAAAAAGATAACGTAATGAGCCTATAGTCATTCGGTGTTTTCCCATTTACCTTAGATGTATTCCATAAGCTCGAAAAAGGTACCAAGAAAAAATGAAGAGTAGGTTCAGTATCACATTCTGAATAGTCAGATAATTCTGTCTCACATTTCGAATAATCAGAGAATTCTGTATCACATTTTGAATCGCGGGATAAGTTTAGTTCCAAGGTCATCCACGACATCCCATCATCACATAACGGAATCAAGTGAGCTGTGATGTCAATTAGTTCACTAGAGTAACATACAGCAAATCCCAAGAAGTTATCCGGTACATACCAATTTTCAGGCAAATTGACAGATGCAACACTTGTATCCCTTCCTTGATGGTGGAACCAACTTAGGATCTTCTTCTCGGGATGATCAATCGTAAACACTCTAATTAGAGACAAGGAATCTGAAGCAGAGATGTCATGCTGCAACGAAACGATCCTCTGAGACAAGGAATGTGGAAATGAACTATTCGAATTTAGATCACACATTACACTGTCTAACATGTGAATCTCTGATTCCCCTTTCATGCTTCCGATGATCTTAGGATAACTTTCTAAACTAGAGCAACCCCATGTACGGATACATTTAAGGGAATCGATGCACATACCTGGAAACCTCTTAAGGCGTTTACAGTTATACAAGCATAAGTGAATGAGCTTTTCGAAAAATCCCAGGGAATGATGAACCTCTTCAAGACCCATACAATCTATCAGATGCAAAAAATACAAATTAGGCATCAACATGAAGTCTGGCAACTCTTTAAGCCTCTTGCAATATGATACATCCAAGAATCGAAGACCACCAAGTTGAGTTATGCTTCGAGGCAAATGCTCAAAGTTATTTCCATCAAGATGCAATTTTTTTCAAGGAGGATAAGGATCCAACGTCTTCGGGAAGTCCTCCATCTATTAGATTGCAGTAACTGAGCTCCAAATCTTCTAATGAGCATAATCCATCGTTCACCTGAGGGAACTCTTTAAGATTAGGACAATCTGATAAGTACAAGTGTCGAAGAGCACCAAGTTGAGCTATGCTTCGAGGCAAATGCTCAAAATTATTTCCAATGAGATACAACTTTTTCAAAGAGGATAAGGATCCAATGTCTTCCGGAAGTCCTCCATCTATTAGATTGCAGTAACCAAGATCCAAATCTTCCAATGAGCGTAACCCTTCGTTCACTTGAGGGAACACAAACAACACTCCATCGTCAAGGCCTACTTCTGAAGTTTGTTTTGCAAAACTCAAGAACTTAAGCTTGTTCAAACGGACGATGGAAGATGGAGGTCGTGAAACTAGAGTGCATGTGGCATCAAGTTTCTCCAACTTTAACAAATCACCTATCTCTTCGGGAAAGCTTTCAAGTTTCGAGCAGTACGACACATCTATCTCCGCCAAGCTTTTCAATATGCAAATGCTGCTCGGAAGAGATACAAGTTTTTTCATGTCTTTTAAATTCAGCTTGGTAATATGAGTTAGGTACTGAATAGATGATGGTAGTTCCCTTATCCTAGACCGTTCTATCTTAATCTTCAACTCCGGCTTCATTCTTCCAAGGATTTCTGGAAATGTCTCTAACAAATGGAAACCTCTTAAGGAGTGTACAAAAACACAAATATAACAAATTGAGTTTTCTTGAACATCCGATGGAATGGTGAACCACTTCAAGATTACTACAATATGATAGATTCAAATACTCCAAATTTGGCATCCCCGTGAAATCTGGTGTTTGCATCAGGTTTGTAGAGTAGCTGAGATCTAGCGTCCTTAGAGACGGCAAATGCTGTTTAGAACACAGAATGCATTCTTTTCATATCTTAAAACTCACTAACATGTTAAGATGTCTATCTATTAGAAAGAAAATGAAAATGCAATTTAGCTAGTGTACCTTTGTTCCAGTCCATAAATGATGCAATGCCAAACTGAACCCTATTATTGCACTTGAAGTTCTTGAAGAGCTAGCACAACAACATACTCAGTGGGGTCTAGGGAGGGTAGAGTGTACACAGACCTTACCACTACCTTAGAGGTAGAGAGGCTGTTTCCCATAGACCGTCAGCTCAAAGAAAAAACAGCCCAAAGCATTATATAGAAAGAAATAACAGAAATGAAGATAGTCATGGAAAACTCGACTATCCAACTAATCTCCTACCCTAATTTGTGCCCCTCCAATCTAAGGTTATGTTCTCGGCAAGCTGAAGTTGCGTCACATCTTGTCTAATTACCTATCCCTAATACTTCTAAGGCCTACTTTTCTTTGCTAATATGAAAAGTAGGATTGCTCAGAATCTATGTTTGCTCGGACTCTTCAAAAATGTCATCGGGTGAGTGTCGGATCCTTCAAAAGTAGTGCATTTTTGGAGGATCCGACATGGGTGCGGCAATAATTTTGGAGAGTCCGAGAAACTTAGATCAGAATACTATTCAGGTCTCACTGGATACAAATGGCCACACTAGACTGATTTATGGTTTAATAACATAGATAAATGAATTTTGAATGAAAACTGGAAATATAATAGTATTGCATTGTTTAGTTTACTTACTGTATCGTTGACTATCACTTCTTCAAAATCTTCAACGTCCCATAGTCTGCTAGCTTCTCCAGAATATTTTTGCATTTTCATCACATATTTACCCATCTCTTGTATCAAGTCATGCATTTGAATCGTATTATTTTCAGAAATGAACACGAGAGATTTGTCAATTAGGACACGCAACCCAATATTTGCTCCAGAATAACAGCTCTCAAGAATTTGCATGATGTGATCTTTTACTTTCCCTCGAAAGAAACATGCTATATCCAGAAATATCTCTTGTTGTATGGTCTCCAGTCTATCATAGCTAATTCTGAGCTTCTCAACGATTTCCGAATTGGAGTTATTTTTCATTTCCTCTATAGCACTTCTCCACTCAGTTATGTCCCTCTTATGTAAGAAAGAACCCCACACTTTCAGGGCTAAAGGAAGGCCTTTAGCATGACGTACAACCTCCAACGAAAGCTTCTCAAAACGTTCATCGGGAACTTCTTCTTTGAAAGCATATTGATTGAACAATTTAATAGCGTGACAGTCAACTAGTGTAGACACTTCATATACTACATCATTCTTCCCAATCAAATGCTTATCTCTAGTTGTTGCAATAATTCGACTTCCATCACCAAACCAACTAGGATTCCCTGCTAGGTAATCCAAATGGTCTCTGTGATCTATGTCATCAAGCACAACTAAAACCTTCTTAAAAGGAAGTCTACGAGCTATCATGTGCTTTCCGTCCTCCTTATTATTCACGTAATTATCTTCTTCCCTTAACAGCTCCGAGAGAAGGATATTTTGCAAAGAATGCATTCCACATCTGTTTTCTTTAATATCCTCAATGAAACAAGCAGCTTCAAACTGATACGAGAGTGTGTCAAAAATTGCCCTTGCTATTGTCGTTTTACCAATTCCCCCCATGCCCCAGATCCCCACAATACGAACATCATTGATTTCAAGCTTTAGTTGGGAATTCACTTCCTCTAAATGAATGTTTATTCCCACAACATCTTGCAAATAAGATACTGAAGTCTTGCATAATTTGGACGAAACTTGGTTAACAATTAGTTGAATATTCTCTGATTCAACCCTACATAAATAAGAAGATTAATTGTAGATAGGAATAAGAAATTCAAGTATTTCATACTATATATAAGTGAGCATAAAGATGATACACTTGAACTAATTTGTATATGACTCGTAGGATGTGTGTGTCTACTTATTATCACACCTAAAGGCAGTTGAGGCCAAGTTAAAGAGCACGTTTATGTATTATATCAATTTTATTATACTCACCCTTGGCGGATGTCATGTCCTTTCATATCTGCTGCCTCACATAGAGCAGTCCTCCATCTTTTCACCTTCTGCATTCCTTCAACATCATTCTTAAACTGTGATTCGTGTTTGGCAAAAGCTTCTGCAAAACTCTCACTTTGGTATCGAACATGTGATGGATCCACATCATAGAAGACCGGTATGACTGTCTTTCCATTTTCATCTTTGCAGCATTCCATGATCTTCACTAGTTCATTCAAGCACCACCTTGATGTAGCATAATTCTTTGAGAAAACTACAAGGGCAACTTGAGACTCTTTGATAACTTTCGAGAGTTCTTCTGAGATAGAATCGCCATGCTCTAGCCTAGGTCAATATTCCCTTGTTTTTCAAACCTTGGTACAAGTGACTTGTAAAGGTTTTACGAGTATCTTCTCCTCTAAAGCTTAAAAACTACATCGTACTTCCATCGAGGAGAGTATTGTGAATTACTCACAAAAGAAGAAGAAGATGATGCCATGGGTTTAGTAAATTTGTTGAAATTTGAGCTGATGAACAAAGAGTTGTACAGTTATGTTATGTGCTTTTAAAAGAACTAAATTATTGGTATTGAACCAGTCAACTGATACATTTTATATTTTTATTTTTTATTTGTGCAGATGGAAAATGAAAACAAAAATGGGTCCAGAAAGAGGGGATTGTGACTTTTCTAAAATTTTAGAAGAATAAGCTTTCTATCATTTTACCTTTGTCATCTTTTTTGCTCTCAAGAACATTAACAATTACAACTTCGATTCTAGAACTTGCCATTCAAAGTTGTAGCTGAAACGTGTTCATATATTCAATAGAATTGACAAACATTTCAGAAGTACAAAAACAATACTGTTAAAGAGTCGAAAAGCTACGCAGAACAAACTCAATATAGCAACACGAACACCAGTAAATGCTAAATCCTCCAGTCATGTTATACCTCATTCAAAAAATGGAAGAATTAAACGAAAATAGTCACCTAACAATGTACATATATTGGTGGAAATAAGAGACCTTGCTTCCCCATTGGCATAATTTTTTCTCTGAGAGATATTAACAGGCATAAAATGGTTCATACCATCTAGTAAACTCATCATCTAAACGGTGGGCACTACTCTACAAATGGAAGGAACTAGAGATATTGTACAGTGGTGATTCACTATGTCATGATCTTCAAGGTTAGAGATGGAGCAAACTCATATCCGACCCAGCCTCACTAAATGCGACTGGTGCTTTTCAGCAGCCGCCTTATCAGCAGCTTCACGCTTGAGTGCCCTCTTTGCACGCCGACCAACAGTTCCTTTAGGAACAGCAGTCTCATTCTTCGTAGTCTGACGTGATGATCCAGCACCTGAGTCATGGGAGTTTGGTGGATGAGCAGGACTTGCTTCTTGCCTTCCTGCCCTGACATAACCATTATCGCCCCATCTCCTGTTGCCTATGCGGAGACTTGGTGAACTAGTAAAATGGTCGTCTTCTAGCTCTTCATCATCCTCATAATATGCATAGAGGAAATCCATGTAATCATCGACTTCTTGTTTTTCCTCCCCAAAGGGTTTGAACCATGATGCTCTCAGTAGAAGGCAGACGCTCTCCTCAAACATGTAGTCCTGGATACTGTTGAAACAATGTATCATTTCTTAGGATAAAGATAACCAACCACAACTATGGGGATGTTTTCAAGAGCAAAACTACAGGAAATAAACAAGGAAAAGACGATGCCAGACAAGATTTTGGTCCTTAATACAACCCGATAACATGCTTTTGACAAACAAACTCTATTCTTCCAAGGACAATATAGATCTCTCTTCAAACCATTGCAAGGAATCTATCAAGAATTACCTATTTAGGTGACGTCAAATTAGATATTCAGAGGTCAATTGGCTGCATCTCTAGGAACTTAGTACTACCAACAATGATCAGAATCTTTAGAAGTCAGCTTGTGGCATATACAGAACATGGAATTTGCAATAAAATCAAGTAGTGCTGAGGATCTCTCTAGATCAAATTCTTTATACTGCCCTTTCCAGGTTGCACCACAATTGAAAAAAAAAAAAGAGACAACATTAACCACAGCCAACCTTTACTGGTCTAGTTTACCAAGGCAATAAATACAGCTCCATGACCTCTTACAAAAATCAACCGGATAATTAATTAGATCATTATGTTAGTGAAGTGAATAAGACAATCATAAATAACCTGTCAACATAACAAACAGATCAAGAAAAGAAGTCACAAATACTTAAATCCCTCCTCGGAGAATTATGCACATGGTTTTATACGTACTAGTAAAAGTGCAACTAAGGATGTACATTAAATACCACATATGCCACATTATTAGCATCATCTTGAATTACATTTACTAAAAAAAAGTTAAACCAAAATAATCAGTTACCTTCCATCAAGGGAGCGATGGATGTGGAGAAATTCAAATGGATGTTTACACTGAGGGCATGTTGGTTCCTTTTTGTAGGTTGCCCACCGAAGGATGCATGTCACACTGCACCAAAGTAAGGTTCAGTCAAGCTGAAAATAACAAGCATAATCATTTGAAAGCTAACAAAACTAGTACAGATCAATGCAATTGATGCACAAAAGTCAATCATAAATGATAACTGAAACGAATCCCCCAAGAGCAATAAATAGGCTATTATTAATACAACTAATGAAACAAAAAATTCTTCCGAGTGAGTAGATTGAGCATAGAATCGCCAGACGTAGCGAATTTCCTTTCTTTCCTTCTTGTGTTCACCCAACATAGAAAAGCAAAAATCTCCCTGCAGCAATAAAACAGAATAATGCCAACAAAGTTTATTCCTTCTTCACCCCGCTGATGGCGAGGTGCTTCTGAGGGATTCGGTATCACTGCCATGTGAGTTTCTTTTCTTTATAGTTCATTTACCATTTATTTACAGTCATATTGATAATTTATAACAAAAAAACGACAAGCTATCTTTTTTGATAGTTCGGAACCAAATGTAAGTGATTTGTTCACCTAAATAGTAAATGGATGAATCCTATCAGAGGCATGCGGATCATATTGCAGGAGATAACTAACAAGACGTAGGATAATAAGCTCGGAACCAACTTTAAGTGATCGAAATTATCCAAAACAGTAAATTGGATATAATTCTATCATGGGAGTGATGATCAAAATGGCAGTAAATAATTGGAGATTGGTTCTATGTACATACCAGTAAGCATGCTCGCAACCTTTTACAAGGGCAGTTTCTTGGAGCACTATCTTATTCAAACATATGGCACAGACACCATGATAATTGTTCTCACAATCAACTTGGTACCTTTCCTCAGAATTGCTCTTCATTTCAGTCTGAAACAAAAATCCACATCAATCAGCTTAGCCTGTATCGTCTAATCAAATAACACAGCAGTAAGCCTGTACAACGGAAAGATTATATTCTATTCGTCAAATGATGAAAAGCAACGCTACACGGGCCATAATCATGTACCAGGATGGGAACAGGAAGAAAAATAACCCTACAGCCTTAACTGGAGAGGCAACTTTACAAGTTAAGCCAAGAAACGGAGTTAATAATATTTACAAATAAAGTATCTTGAACCCATTAAGCAACAAAAAAAAAAAAATAGGGTTCAAAATCCACAACCCTAAAATCTTGAATTTGTCTGACATCAAATCCAGCTAACACCCAAATCAATTAAACCTCTATAAAACACTAAACAAGAAAAAACTACGGCAAACACATAATACTTTCAATGAAAACCAATCAATTGTAACTCTTGAACAACATTTAAGATCTATCTATTCAAGATTGTCTCCAAGGATAGAACCCATCACCTCTTGACCACATAACATCAACTTCACCAGTTATAAAGCAAAGAAACTGAGTTAATATGTACAAATAGAGTATCTTGAACTCATTAAGCAAAAAAAAAAAAAAAGACTAGGGTTCAAAATTCACAAACCTAAAATCCTGAATTTGTCTCTAAAATCAAATCCAGATAACACCCAAATCAATTAAACCTCTATAAAACACTAAACAAGAAAAAATTCAATGAACACCGATTAATTGGAACTCTTGAACAACATTCAAGATATATCTATTCAAGACTGTTTCCAAGGCTCGAACCCAACACCTCTTGATCACATAACATCAACTCTAGCAATTATAAAGCAAAGAAACTGAATTAATATGTACAAATTTGCAACGGGATAGATAGATCTTGAATGTTGAAGAAAACCCATAATTACCTGTTCTCCAATAGACAGGTCCTGAATGTTGTTCAAGAGTTCCTGACCCTCAATCTCAAGCTCGACAACGGTAGACATGGCCTAAAGATGGAGAAAGAAAAATGATAAAGGTTGTATACACCAATGTTTATATAGGGCTCACCCACCCGCCGCCTTACGTCAACCCACCCTATGCCGCGTTAAAAGAGAGGGAAAAAGAATGATATTTTGAAATATTTAGATGACTTTATTAAAACAGATAGAGAAAAAATTGTCTAGTGTTTTTGTGTCTAATATCGAGGATGATGATGGCATGTTAAGGGTATAAAATTTTAGTTTTTGGGTTGACTTTGGTCAATATTTAGGGTTTGGATGCTTTGATAGAAATTTTGAAAGTTTCATTGAATTTGAGGGATGAATTTGAGGTCTGGATGAGATCTTGGTTGAATTTTTAAAGGTCTCGAGCTTGATTTGGTATTTTTAAGCGTTATGTTCATTTCTTGTGATTTTCACGAGTTTCGAGTCAAAGAGATCTCAGATTTGTGTTTTGATGGTTCCATTGAGTCTGAAATGGCGAGTATAGTCAAATTTCCTATATGATTTGTGTGTACGGGGTTCTGAACGAATCCTAAGGGTCATTTCAATGTTTTTGTGTTGACTGATTTTACTGAGGTCTGGGTTCTGATGTATCTTGCAATCGTGAGAGAGGGATCACTTTGGCGAGGCTTGCGATAGCGAGGTTTGATTCGCTTTTGCGAAGGTTTAATTTTCTTTGACCTTTGTCACGAAGGGCCTATTCATGATCGCGACCTTTGCAAAAGTGAAGGTCGAAATTATTTTTAGGGTTCGCTTTTCCGAAACAGTGGTTGTTTTTTATTCTTCAGAGGGGGGTTTTGACTTGTAAATTTTGGGGTTTAAGCCCCATTTTTCATTTTTGACCTTGCTAAAATTCTTGGAGGCGATTTTGAAGCGCTAAATTATTTGGGTAAATTTTAATGACCCTAAAACTTCATTCTCCTTTGATTATATATGGATTTTTAACATCAAAACTTGAGATTTTGATTGGCTAATGATAAGGTTTTTCAAGAACTTGAGTTCTAAACTAAATTTGAGATTGTGAACTGATTATAATCTCTTTTTTCAAAATGGTTTTCACCAACAAATTCCAAATGACTTAGGTAACATTTTCAAGTAAAGATTGTTGGATTCAAACATCATTTTCGGAATTGATTAACCCATTTTCTCAAAATACATAAGTTGAGTATTGAAAATTCTGAAATCTTATTGTAAATACTTGATTGAAATAGATCATGTGGCTTTGAAATCGTTCGGAAGAGGAAAATACAAGTTTTGAATTGATTAGTTGATCAGATTAAAGCAAGTAATCTCCTAAACCTTGTAAATCTAATAGAATTTGTATATTTCCCTTCATTGTGTGTTGGGGAGTAATGTGAGTGGAGTGATGGATTTTTGTTCTACTTGATTAATCTTAAAGAACAAAATGAGTATTAATGAAAAAACATCATTATATTTATTGTTGATAATGATATTTTGTGAATTGCCTTATTGTGACCCTATTGTGAATTACTTGCAAAAGAAGAAGATGATGTCATGAACAAAGAATTGTGTTGTTAGAATATGGTTGATTTGGGACTTCAAATAAGATTTGATTTTTATGAAAATGGGTCTACTCTAGTAGAAAAAAATTATTGTTGTTGAACTAGTCAACTAGGTACACCGTACATTTATTCTAACTAAAAACCAGAGTAAAAAACATATATATTTAAAGAATTCTTGTTTTCTAAGTTTCTTATCTAAACTATCACCAAATGTTTATGAAAATACATCTCATTTATCAAACATTCACTTTTTCTATCTGATGGTGATAATTCAAAAAGTGAACAACAAATGGTTTTTGTCCATTTCGATAAATATTTAGTGATAATTCAGATATAAAAAGGAAACACCTGATAATTTCGACATAAACATTATAATTCTCATATTAGTTATCCACTTTTATTTACGCCCCAAAATCATAAATTATTTTTGAAAAAAATAGACTTATTGCTATTGAACCAATCAACTGATTTATTTTTTTATTAGTGCAGATGGAAAATAAAAACAATCTTCTAGCTTTTCGTCATCCTCATAATACGCACAGAGGTAATCCATGTCATCATCGACTTCTTGTTTTTTCCTCCACAATCAAGGGTTTGAACCATGATGCTCTCAGGAGAAGGCAAACACTCTCCTGAATACTGTAGAAACAACGTGTCATTTCTAAGGACCAACCACTACTATGGGGATGTTCAAGAGCAAAACTAACACAACCCGATAACATGCTTTTGACAAACAAACCCTGTTCTTCCAAGGACAATATACATCTCTCTTCAAACCATTGCAAGGAATCTATCAAGAATTACGTATTTAGGTGACTTCTAATTAGATATTCAGAGGTCAATTGGATGCATCTCTAGGAACTTAGTAACACCAACAATGGTCAGAATCTTTATGCATCAGTCCAGACAAGGCTGGAAGACTGTAATGAAAGTCACATTTCAACCAAAAGCCAACCAATTTTAACCTTTATTTTTTTCCAGTAAAGCTTATCAATAACCAAAATAGAATTATTGCTATTGAACTAGTCAACCGGCACATTCATTTTAGCAAAAGAACCCAAGTAAAAAACATATCTAAAGTTTTCTCGTTCTCGAATAGACGTATCTTGAATGTTGTGTTGTTCATCTTGTATTCCTAAGATACTTAGTACAAAAACTTTGAAGAACTTGATAATAAACAACAGAGTTTAAAGTGTATTTTCAAAACTAGAAAATTAAACTAGTAGAGAAAATAGAACTTGTTAGAAATAATATACAAAATATTTTTCTTGAAGAAGAAAATCGAGCCCATTGAATGCACAATGTCCCCTTAAAGAAATTATTCCCCTCAAGTACCCGATGTTAATGGAATATATCCTCTCAGGATAGAACGATCTTACTCACCGGTGTATCGGTACCTAAAACCACGGTGTCAGCGAACCACTCAACGGCAGTAAAGTACACTTAGAATACTAGATTTAGTAGTAGTAGAAGAAGTCAAGAAAATTCATTCTTTTAAAATGAGAAAAAATCTCTCAATTTATAGAAAACAAAGGGTAGTGTGAAAAAGTTCTTATTGTGCCTTACCGGAAAGGCCACAAACCTTTGGAAAAGTCATAATCTTTCGAAAAGGTCACAACCTTTCGAAAAGGTCACAACCTTTCGAAAAGGTCACAACCTTTCATAAAAGTCACAACTTTTCATAAAAGTCGCAACTCTTCATAAAAGTCGCAACTCTTCATTTTCCATTCACACCTTTTTAAACCCAACAATCCCCCGCATGAATATAATGGGGAATGACTCCAGGACAAAGAAATGGACAAGTATGTGTACTTTACAAGCAAGAATTAATTGCATCTGGATAAGTAGGTTTCCCCTTGGACTTTCCGTAGTGAACATATGTCGGATATACTCGGTCAATCGATAGATGCGATATATTTGAACTGTCGAGCTTTGGTGTATACCTAGACAACCATATGTCACATAGTTAAACCTTTACCGTTTATGGTTCTTACGGTTGTGTTCGTTTCAACCATGAACACCTCCTGATTCATGAGTGTATAGAGAATAGACTTTTGACAATAATTCTCTTTGAAGTGGCTTACACTTCACACTCACATAGGTGATTTCTAACCGTGTTATCGCGTAGATACATTATTTAGTCATCTCTGCCAAATTTAGCAAATCATTAAAAACATTAAGCTTTATTAACTCATTAACAAGCCTTAATGTTGTATCCTTGTTCCTGAGCATTGTCTTCATCATGAGAATGGATTGAATTGGTTGACAATGCCAAACCGTCGGTCACAACTTTGTTTTTCTCCTTGAACCTAGATCTTGAACAAAAATTGCAAATGTAAACATAAGAAGATTGTTACAGTATCCCCCAAGAAGGTGATCATTTTATAGCAACATGCATCCGTCAAAACAAGGCTGGAAGACCGTAATGGAAGTCAAATTTCAACCAAAAGCCAAGCAATTTAAATCTTCGTTCTTTTTTCAAGTAAAGCTTATAGATAATAGGTTCAGTCCAACTGAAAACAACAATGCATAATCGTTTGAAACCTAAGAAAACTAACACAGGTCTATGCAATTGAGTCACAAAAATACAACAAGCTATCTTTTTTGATAGTTCGATGCAAACCAAATGTAAGTGATTTGTTCACCTAAATAGTGGATAAATCCTATAAGAGGCACATGCTGATCATATTGCAAGAGATAGCTGACAAGAAGTAGGATAATTAGCTCGGAACCAACTTTAATTGATCGAAATTATCCAAAACAGTAAATTGGACATAATTCTATCACGGTAGTGATGACCAAAATAGCAGTAAATACAAAGAGATTGGTTCTATATACATACCAGTAAGCATGGTTGCAACCTTTTACAACAGCAGCTTCGTGGAGCAATATCTTATTCAAACACATTGCACAGACACCGTGATGATTGCTCTCACAATCAACTTGGTGCCTTTCTTCTGAAGATTCAGAAAATCTACCCAAGGATGTGGACGTTTATTTTTAGCAGAGACAAAAACACTAACTAACCCATCTATCCTAGCCTTGGGGGACTTATTGCAAGAATCCCGTGAAATTAGTATGCATGCAAGGCACTAAACACCACAGTTAGCAAAAAGGAAAATGCAGAAGAACTCTAGTAATTTTATTAAAAGATAAAATGTTTACCGCTGGAACTTAATTGAACTTTTAATCAACAGATACTACTAATTTTTATTTTTATTTTTATGACAAGGGAAACCCGCAGCATTACCCTTCTGGTGCGCACAGGGTAAAACCCCGCTCCTATGAAATAGCTGGCAAACCACATAGGAGAGGTAACCCGCACTAGGCAAGCCTGGTGCGACGAGCTCGACCCAGAAGGACCTCCAACATGGAAGTCTCAAGCCCAAACCACTGGGACACCCCAAAGGGTATGATACTACTAATTAAACTTGTAACAATCTATTAAACAACAATAAGTCATAAGACCAGATCAAATAGGGTGTGGCCACAATAGAAATTACAAGTTCAGTAGAACCCAATAATTTTGTATTATCAAGAAACAGAGTTGAAAAGGGACAGCATTATCTTCCATTACGCGATGGGGTCCAAGGAAGGGTCAGATCACTAGGGTCGTAAGTTCATGGTGTTCCTTTTATTGTTGTCTCATTTACTATCGTAGTTGTGATTTTATCCTTCTCTATATATTTGGCTTCCGCAAAATCTTCAGTGAATGTTTGTATAGAGAATTATTCCCAAAGAGGATCTGATGGGAGTTTGAAAATTACCATACATGAATGTTTATATAGGGCAACCAACCCTTTGCCGCCTTAAAAAGAGAGGGAAAAATAATGGTATTTTTTATTTTTTGTTTCTCTATACTCATTTGGATAATTTTAATTTTATCATCAAGGTAATGATTTTAAATAGAAGGTAGGTTAGTAAGTAGTGTAATATTATCTTGCTTAAGGGGTTGCTGGTGATTGTGATGTGTTTTTATTTTTCTATTTTATCATTGTTTTTTGTTGATAATATGTCTTAGTATGTTGTTTATGGTGTTTCGATTATCACATGATTTATTGTCGTTTTGGTTCCTCTTTGGTAGACGTTTGCATTGTTTCCTTGTTATTTATTATATTTTCTTTATATCGAGATTTGTTGCACCTGAATCGAGAATCTATCGAAAACAGTATCTCTACCTTCCTGAGGTAGTGTCGTAATGGTAAGATCTGCCCACATTCTAGCCTTTTATTATCTTGAGAGGTCAACATTCTCTAGTTTCTTAGACCTTGATGACCCTTAAAGGTTTTACGAGTATTTTCACCTCTAAAATTTAAAAAGAAATCGTACTTCCATCGAGGACAGTATTGTGCAAAAGAAAAGAAAAATATATCATGGATTCAATAAATTTGTTGAAATTTGAGCTGATGAACAAAGAATTGTGTAGTTAGAATGTAATTGATTTGGGATTTCAAATTTAATGAAAATGAGTCTCCAATCATTTTATACCTCAATCGAACCATGTACATAAAATGGTGGAAATAAGAGTCCTTGCTTCCCCATTGGCATAATTTCTTCTCCTGAGAGTCGTGCCATTTAGTAAACGGTGTGCAGTATTCTACAAATGGAAGGAACTACATACTGTCAGTTATGTCATCATCTTCATTCATTAGAGATGGTGCTTTTCTGCAGCTTCACGCTTAGTAACAGCAGTCTCTTTCTTCTTAGTCTGGCGTGATGATCCAGAACCTGATCGAGTCCTGGGAGTTTGGTCGATGAGCAGGCCTTGCTTCTTGCCTTCCTGCCCTGACATAACCATTATCGCCCCCATCTCCTGTCGCCTATGCAGAAGACTTGGTGAACACCCCTTCCCAGGCTAACAACCAGCTGAAACATGCTACTCGATAGTGTATTTTAACTCTATTGAGAAGCTTATAAGCTGAACTAACTATAAAGCATCATCCACTCTCCATTTTCCACCAAAGTCTATACTACTAATTAAACTTCAATTAATCTATCATTCCATCTAAAAAACAACAATAAATCATAAGACCAGATCAATTAGGGTGTAGCCACAATTAATATAAATTACAAGTTCAGTAGAACCCAGTAGCTTTAGCTCAACCCCTTTATTTGTATTATTAAGAAAATGAGTTGAAAAAGTTTCTTCCCGTAACCAAACTATCACGAGACCAAATTCTAGCATAAGGGGAATTTTCTTACAAGTGAACTACAATGCAGTCAGACGCACGGAAAAAGGTAGTAGAACATGAACGAGAAGTGAAACAAAATACTGACAAGAAAAATAAAACGAATGTTAGCTCATAAAATTACCGAGACCTATCTAGATTAAATTTTTTTTAAGTGACATCTTCCCAACTCTTTCTTGCACCTCCTCTTTCTTCTCCTTCTCTATAACTTAAGGAAGCAAATATCACTTTGCCTACCAGGGGAGGAAGTTAAAAAGGGAAGAACCAAAGTAAACTCAACTCTAAACAATAAGAAACAAACAAGAAATCACTGAAGGGAAACTCATTCAATCACTGTGTACTACAAGCATCTAGGACTATCAGTTCACCAAGCATCCCAAAAACACCAGATGAATCATCAAAGGCAGCATTCACTTATAACCATTGCATCAATTGTTCAGAAAGGCAAAATTTGCATTAGTATAATAAAACCAAAAATCCTTTTCTGGGTAAAAGCACTGCAACCTTTCTTTTTGACTGGTAAAAGAATAGTATTCTAAATCCCCACTCCACTAAACTATTCAAAGACACTGGTGATGCCAAACAATCCATCACAACCACACAACATACATGACAGAAGTAAGTGCACATTAGATGGGTACTTATTTATATTGGAGAAATTCAAAAGCATTATCTATACTCAGTAAAATGCAATTGATTATCATATATGTACTAGCCTAGCTAATGTTTCCTTACAAAAAAATATCCCTTATCATGCATTTTCAATCCTCTATCTTGAGAGCATTTCGACAAATGGTCTATGAACTAAGCACAAATGTAGAGAGAATATGCAACTCTGCATTTTCCAAGTTAAGCTAAAAATATTCAAACATAGTCACTACGATTGACTCTTGGGGGGGGGGGTTACAACCAAGTCACAATCTACTACCTTCAAGACCCAAATAATATATATACATCACACACACACTAAACAATAGACAATGGCAAATATCATCAGCATCGATATCAGTCTAGGTCAAGATAAATGGAAGATACTTCTGGAACTAGTTTTTGGTATTTGGTATGTTAACTTATTTCTATCTTAAGCTCCTTGTCTAGTCAAATACTTTTTATATCACCCCTCTTGAGTATTTTCTGTGTTCTTCTTGAGCCACAGAAATGTACACACATCATACATGCATTAAAATAGTAGACAATGGTGTTAGGTCCCCCTCTTTCACAGAGATACCCCATGCAGTATCTTGAACAATATTAAAGATCTATCTATTCAAGAAACTGAGTTAATATGTTATCTTGGCGCAAAAAAACCTAGGGTTCAAAACCAAAAATCTTGAATTTGTCTGTAAAATCAAATCAATTAAAGCTCTGTCAAAAAAACCATGAATTGTACCTTTATCATTTTCTTCACCATCTTATTAAGGCCGTGTCTACCGTTGTAGAACGTGAATAAATAATGTATACCATAAACCTAAAATCTTGAATGTTGGCTATCAAAACAAATAAATTAATACCTGTTCTCCCATAGACGACGTATGGTTGTGAAGCTCGACAACATTAGACATGGCCTCTAAAGATGGTGAAGAAAAGGAACGAGGCAGTATACTAACTAATTTCACATCTTGAAACTGATGGGAGATTTGGGATTAACACACACCCAATGTTTATATAGGGTTCTATGCCGCCTTAACAAAAGAGAGGGAAAAACAATGGTATTTTAGGAAAGTATCAAATTAAGAAAAGTTTCGACATAAATCTAATAATTCTCATATTAGGAAAGTATCAAATTAAGAAAAGTTTTT
Source organism: Solanum chiquidenum (assembly GCA_029582725.1). Lineage (NCBI taxonomy): Eukaryota > Viridiplantae > Streptophyta > Magnoliopsida > Solanales > Solanaceae > Solanum > Solanum chiquidenum. The sequence goes on from JAJOOS010003756.1 coordinate 27,898, forward strand.
AATCACTAAACCCACATACACAGTTGTTTGTTAAAGAAGACATCTCATATCTGGCATTATATAAATTCAGATTTGGTTATCATCTACCGAAAAGTCTAGCTAATAGTATTGACCCTAGAACTGAAAGACCTTAAGCTAGTAGGTAGTCTTTCCCAAAATCTTTTTGGACTTTTTTATGGTTACTTTAAAAAAAATACAAACATTTCTATTGCTTCTGCCTCGGTTCTACTCGGTACAACATAGAACTGTCTGCGGTCACCACTAGTCTGAGAGTCACTACGAGAACCACCTCGAGCTCCCTACTCTAGCACTCTGAGAAGTACCTCGTGCTGTTATAGTTGGTGTAAAACGAGTAGCATGTGATTCAGACTGGACCGTAGAAGAAGCATAGGGCAATCATTTGCCTTGTGCCCAAACTCCTCACAAACAAAATAACCACGGGGACCAGAATCGCGCTAAGAGTAACCAGAAGAGACTGCACACACTCTCTGACCTGAGGATCAACTATGTGTATCCTGATCCACTAATACCATCTAAACTTTGAATGGTGTTCTGCACTGGTCTACCCTGTGTGCCCTAACTTGAATAATCTCTACCTCTGGATGAATGACCACTAAACTGACCCTGGCAACAAAATATCTTGGTACTGATGCCCTGACTAGCATGTCGAATACTCTCAATCATCCTGCATTGTCAATAATACTCTGGAACGTTCCACCTGATAGCACAAAAGAAGTTGTGGTCTCCTAAAGATAACTAGCGAGCCCATTTACCAACTTATGGATCCACTCAAACTCTATGGGAATACCCTACATGTCATAGCGGGACAACTTATGCAAACGAGCCTCATACTCAGAAATTGATAAGGAGTCATGCTCCAATCTGTCAAACTCATCTCTACACTGATCTCGAAGGTTGTAGGGCACAACCCTCTCAAGGAACACCTCAGTAGACTGCTTCCATCCCATAACAGGAGAACCAGCGGGCTTTCAAGCAAGAACTGGTCTCCACCATTCCTTGGCCACTCCTGAAAACTGATAAGAAGTGTAACACACCCCACGTGCCTCTAGAATACCCCAGTTGAACAACATGTCCTGGCACTCAGTCAAGAAATCACAAGCCTTCTCTCCAACTGCACTATCAAACTTGAGAGGTGTCAATCTAACAAATCTCTCAAAACTCTTCTGCTCGGCAATAGACATGGCCGTACTAGAAGAAATAGGTGGAGATGTGAATCTCGGAGGTGCAATAGGAGGCACTGAAGAAGGACCAAGAGTCTGAAATCCCACACTAGGCCCCAAAACTAGAAGTGTAGTATCAATTGTAACAGGATAACCTGAAGTACCCATAAGAACATCAGAAGGAGAGGCACTATCCAATCTAGCCAATAACCTAACTATCAACTCATGAAGCATCGGAGTACTGTCTGGAACCGAAGGAGGTTGGTCTGGTCCCCTCACCTCAGTCTGCTGCTCAATAACATCATCATGCTCATGTACGGGCTCAAGTGATGCCTCTCTAGCTCATCTTCGAGTAGGTGTTGCTCCTTTCGCTCGGCCACGACCTCTAACTCCACCACGTCCCCTACCTCACCCACGAACCGGGGTTCTAGCAGTAGGTACGCCCTCGCCCTCTGAAGTATTGGCTCTAGTCTTTGGTATCTACATAGAGAGAATAGATTAGAGGTATACAACACTTGATATGAATAATTCGCATGAAAGGAATCAAAGGAAATAAATTTCTCCTACTAGATATCTTGTAGCCTCTCGAAGATAAGTACGGACGTCTACGTACCGATCCACAAGACTTTACTAGACATCCCTGCTCTTTAACTTATTAAATTGTGAATCTAGCGCTTTGATACCAATTTGTCACGACATAAAAACTGAGGTCATATAACACAGAAAATTCCAAAATGGTGTGTAAGCCAAAAGAATCACACATACGAGACTCTCGAAGGGAAGTCAAACCACAGACTATAGAAAAACAACAAGGAATATCCTAAAAATAGGTAGTATACGTATAAAAAGAATCTAATACATTTCTAGAATCTGAACTACATCTCAAGTTTTCAAAAATAAGTTGAAGACTTTAAATGATAGATGGAGACTAATTATGTTCCGAAAAGCAGGATCTCACCACAACTCTGAAAGAGAGAACTCTGTTGGATCCAATCAACTATAACGAGGCTCACCCTAACTAAGATTTGCATCAAAACGATAACAGAAGTAGGAGTGAGTACAATCCACACGTACTTAGTAGGTTGGACCAACTGAGTATACACAACTAAACAAACTTAAGAAATAAACTATGAACGCTTTCACTTGCACGCAGAAAAGTCTCATTCCGACATCGGTGCTGTCAATTTATATATAACGACGCGAATAAAGTAAAAACATAAGAGTACATATAATAATGAAATCAACACATAAACAAGTCACTACAACACAACAAGATTGGCCAATGCGATGCAGTGAGATGATAATATGATGCGGTGGTACTAAGGTCGTCGCACAACCTGTCATATGTAGACACGTAATTTTTGACCGAACCTAAACTTTTACACCATTTTTAGAGTTAAAATATTTTAAAATTTTAAATTAAATATTTTTTTATTTTTTTTACTTTTATCTTATTTTAGTTAAAAGATTTGAAAACTACAAAAAATATATGTTTTTTTTTAATTTTAATAAACAAGCTAGTATTTCTTAATTATATTTTTAGACTAGCTATTTGATTTTTCTTATATTTTATTAATTCAAAATAATTAATATTTTTATAAT
>JAJOOS010003757.1:0-28455 GCA_029582725.1 Solanum chiquidenum
CTCTACTTGTTTTCTTATCCACCTTTTTCTCTTTTGGAAAAATTGCCTGATCTGTTTTTGTTTAGATTACTTCAGATTAAACTTCAGCCAATACTTCTTCTAGATTTGGTTGAATTATTTATTCTCTATCCAAAAAGGGAACTATGACAATATGACCTGCAGTGGCTTTTATGTTTACACATTTCTCTTTTTACATTAATTAGCAGCTTCAGCTTCCAACTAACTCATGTTCCTCCCTTAAAGATATATAAATTTATACCTGCGTGAGTGTTTTAATTTCTAAAGCTTATACTTAAAGTTTTCAGTTGATGTTGCTTTAAGGTATGGTGAATTAATAGGAAGTGCACTACCAAAGTAATAACATAGGATATAAGCAGAAATCTTACCACTATGACGTTTCCCAAGTAATCGTTGAATCTTTCTCTGAAGCTCCTCATATAGTCGGTGTATACTTGAATAGGTGTTCTTCCTTTGAGTACTGGTAACATATCACAACCTAAGGATAGATACTCAGGATTTCTCCTGCCTGATCTATCTGTGTAGACAAGGTCAGGATTCTTGCTGATTTCTTCAAGTACCCATGGAGGGAGAGGAATACTGCAAAATCCATAACAATTCTTAGAGACAGTTTGATTTCTTCTAGAACTGAGTCTGAGATGTAAGAAGAAATTCTAATTCCCACTGAATTATTCCCTCTAAGAGCTATGAACTATTAGTAGTACTTAAGATTGCAGCACAATGGTCAAAATAACCAAAGATTGAAAACTGTTAGAAACCTAAGATCTATTAGTCCATTGGATATTTTTCCTTTGAAAGATCTAAGAAACAGTACTGGTGTTATTTGGAATTATAAGAACTGAAAAGCTAACTTTCCTAGTTCAATAAGTCATGAATCTATGCAAATAGTGGTGTACTAAAACAACAACATATCCGGTGTAATCCACGAGTGGAATTTAGGGAGAGTAGGATGTACGTAGACCTTACCCGTACCTTTGTGGGGTAGAGAGGTTGTTTTGATAGATCCTCGGCTCAAAACAGAAGTAGTCGTAAGAAAATAAAACAGTAATAATAGCAAGATACAGAACAACTGTTAGAAAGAGTTTTCTATTAGTACCTGCAAGAATCTCCAACATTTCCTCCACACTGATGAAAAGACATGACAACTTGAAGCTTCAATCCATGTTCTTGACACATCTTTACAAGCTCAGCATATCCTTCCCAATTATACTTCAAAGGTCCATCTTTCTCCACCAATCCCCACCAAGCATCCACCATCACTCCTTCAGCTCCAGAACTTTTCAACGCCATCAAACTCGCATTCATCGCTCGTGGCCTGTTCAAGTTCCCTCCCATAGTCATGGTGTCAAGTGGAAGCATCACAAAAACAGGTACCCTTGTACTACTATTGCTGTGATTAGCTGTTAACTCATGTAGCTTCTCTCTTTTCTCAATTTTCAACACTTCCATGATTCTCTCATGGGAGAGTTGAGCTTCTTGCATCGAACTTTTTGCGACTAGCCGGCAAGATGGCTTGGCTTGTGCAAAAGAAACCATTCCTAAGAACTCATCAGGTGTTTTAACACCTTTGGTTTCTTTGAAATTGATAAAAGAAGCTGATGATTGAAGTGTTAAAGTCATTTCTTGTTTCTGTTTTTTGATAATAGAAAATAAATAAACAGAATGTGTATTTTTTGATTATAGAGAATATGTGTGATGATTTGTGCTGATAATGGAAGATGTAGGTAATGTGTATTTATAAAAACAAGATCCCTAAAGGTTTGAGGTGCATGAAGGAGTCAAGTCTGGTGGTGGGCTCTATTTAGAATGTTAAAAAAAAGTGCAAAAGTTCATTAACTTATTTCAAAGGCATAATGCATTATACATCAACATGATCATTAACTTGGTTTTAACGAATAATTATGTTCTTTAACTTTGAGTGTCCACAAGTAGGCACTTATATTTGTATAAAATTGAACAAGTAAACACACGTGTCCTACATGACATAGTACACATAGGATGCCACGTAGGACATAAACTTGCCATGTAGGACGAATGTGTTTATTTATTTAATTTTATATAAGTTTAAATATCTACTTGTGCACATCTAAAATTAAAGATCATAATTGTCGGCTCACGCCAAGTTAAATGTCATCGTTATATATTATGCCTTTTTCAAAGTCTGTCATCTACTTGACGTGGTGACACATATAAACAACCATTTTTATATTCCTCTTTTTGTGTTCTCCATATTACACCAAGTCAATAAAAACTATTTCAATGTGAAAGAAAAACTGTCAAATTATACATCCAAGTCAGAGATTATGTCATCTGCTTTACACGTGACCTTAGGAAAATTTGGAAGTCTTGATAGGTAGTTGAGTATTGTCGTACTACTTGTTTTGTATATTGCTATTTGATAATCTTTTTTTCTTCCTTCCTAACTTTTTTAGTTACATTTCTTTTGAGTCGGGAGTGTATTGGAAACAACCCCCTCTCTCTTGCAAAGATAAAGATAAGGTAAAAGTTTGCATATATCCTATCCTCGTAAACTCTATTTGTGGTATTACATTGATTTTATTACCGGTGACCTAAGCAAAGATAAAGTTTCCATACATCCTTTATAGACTCCATTTATGATTTTACATTAAATTTATTATCATTGCTAATAGAAGATAAAATCTGCATACATACTATCCTATAGAGATTCCACTTGTGAAATTACATTAATTTTGTTATCGCTATAATAGCCGTGTAATATTATGTAAGTTAAAATTCTTGGGAATATTATCTGTACCCAATAGTTTGTGGATAAAGATGAAACAGAAGTCCTTGTGTTGCTGAGTCACCTTCATTGTTTTAGTGCCTAGTGCCAATATGTCACCCACCCTTTTGCTGTGTTTAATATGATATGGTAAAAAAGTTTATACCAGTAACCCCCCCCCCACCCACCCCAAATCCCCTTTTCACGTTTTGTTGAGGTGGGGTGGGGAGGCATCGAGAGTGTAGTTTAACGATCAATGAATTGAGTTAAAATTATGATGTTGTATGTTCAAATCTCAGTGAAGGCGAAACATAAGGTTACTTGTGTTGATGGAAAGTAGAAAAAATACTCTATGCAATTAGTTGAGGTATCAGTGATAATCTTAAAAATCTTAAGCTAAACATAGTTTAATTGAGGATATCTTAGTTATGAAAGAAGCCAAAAAGATTTTTATCAAATGAAAAACAGCATTTAGAATATGCTTCAACGGTAAGATAAGATATTACTCCACTTATTATTATTATATGCATAAAGCACAATATTCGTAGATATTTCTAAGACCTTTAAATTCAAGATATTTCTCAAGTTTCATTAATTTCTTTTTAAATCTATGAAAAAGGTGTATATGAAAACAATGGAACATTGTCAAAATAAATAATACTTTAAAATAAATAAATGGCAAATAATGAAGTATCTGGTCTTATTTTTTCCCCACTAAATTCTCTGCCATAATTATGGCGATAATCAATGAATGGTTTTCTTTTGCCAAAATTATGGGAACCCCACAAAAGTTAGCTACTTTCTGCATGGCCTATAACTAAAAAACAAAATGTGCACTTCATAACCAAAACTAAAAATTGTCTCAGAAATTCTAAATTCGACACGAATTATTAGTTTTATTTTTAAATTATTAACTGTCTTAAAAATATTTTTTTATTTGATTAACTAAACTTAAATACACTCCAGATCTTATAAAATGAGTGAAATATACCCTTAAATTCTCGCCAAGTTTAGGGTATTTTCAACACTAGTCCTTTGTTTTTCCGAGAGTTTGACACCACTTGCTATGTCATATGACACATCGAAGGTATATCTAAGTTCGAGGACAAAACTAATAATTTGCACCAAATTCGGGGTGTTTCGTTTCCCTTATATACCACCTTTTTAATATGAAAATGAAGTCTTTGTTTTCCTTTTCTTTTTTCGCCATAATTATTATTATTATTATTACAAGTCATAGATAGAGTTACACACTGCTGATTTATTATCAAGAAAAAAAAAACTTTTTGAATTTTGAGTAATTATAAAAAGTTTAAAAGGTGCCGACGTGCCGTGATGGATTGGGTTGTTTTTGGATATTTTCTATTTGCATTTAACTTAAATAGCCGCCCTCAAAAAAATCGTTAATAAATAATATATATATATAAAAAAAAAAAATTGACTAGCAAATAGCAATTATATATAAATATTTTTGGCTGAACAATCAAACCTAGCTATTCATTCCACGTTTGTTCTACAAATATATTGATGACTCAATTGATTTGGAGGGTGGTCATTCACACGGTTAATTTGAAATCGGTCCCTCTTTAATACCTTTGAGTCGAGTCTATTGTGTAGAAACTGTCTTATAATACGATTAATATTCACGTATGATTTGCAGGCTATGCGAATTATCTTGGAATTTTAAAAATAAAATAAAATCTTATGTACCTCCTGATCATTGTTGTGAAATGGAACTTTCTCTATTCCCTTAGGGGCCGTTTGGTTACTGGTTAGAGTTATGCAGGTATTAGCTATGCAGGATTTAGTTATGCATGGTTTAGTTATGCATGTATTAGTTATGCATGTATTAGTTATGCAGGATTTAGTTATGTTGAGTTTAATTATGCGAGTGTTAGCTATGCGGATATTAGTTATGTAGAGATTACAATACATGAATTATTAACTATTGAATATTAAACTTGTTGTAAATTATTAATATATATTATTTACAAAATAATAATGCATGCTAATAAAATGTGGAATATATTGAATAATATATAATGTTAATATTTGATTAGTATATGTACCATCAAAAAATATACAATCAAATTTCTAATATTAAAAAAATATTTTATATTTGCATAAAAAAATAAAAGTTGTAAGTATATAAAAAGAAATGAAAATGGTCTATATATAAAAAGAAATAAAAACAACAAACGTAGATCGGAAAATAGTAAAGTTATTTCCATTTTTTTAAAATAAAAATAAAAATAAATGAAAATGGTCTATATATAAAAAGAAATAAAAACAAACGTATATAGAAAACAGTAAAGTTTCCAATTAAAAAATAAAATAAGTTAATAGGATAAATATGTAATTTATCATTTTAATACATGTATAACTAATACCCACATAACTTATTTCACCTTCTACCCGACATAACTTATACATAGATTCCCTCATAAGTTATGTTGGTATTAATTATGTAGGACTATAAAAAATGCAACCAAACGCCGTATAAATTAATACATGAATAACTTTTATACAACATTTAAATTCTTATCAATCAAACACATGGTATAAGTTATGTTGACTTTTATACCTAATACAAAACTTCTACCAAACATAATAAAGTTAATGTATAAATGTCTCTTATAGAGTAATCAAACGATCCCTTATTAACTCATGATAAGAAAAAGCAGATATAAATTAATTCTCCAAGAATAAAGGAATAATAAATGTTGCTGCTTGACGCTTGTTTTCAAACTTTTATTTGTTCTATATTTTTTATTGAAAATATTGACTTGCTTTTTGAACAGTTCGAATGACTCGATTTATGTTTTCATTGTTCATTATTTTTAAAAAAAAACATTTTTTCTTAAAATATGTCAACCATAGAACTAAATTGACCTAGAAATTATAAGTTATTCAACAATATAAATAGAAGAAATTGTTTGTTTAGAAAAAATCACCCACCTTATTTAGTAGAGGGATTTTAAGGGTATTTTTGTTATTTTTATTATTTATTCGGATAACAAATTTCGACACTATTGTTTCACCCTTTAGCAAGAGATAATTTTATTTCGAATAATAAATCTCAACACTATTATTTCACCTTTTAGCAGAGATAATTTATTCCAAATAACAAATCTCATCACTATTATTTCATCCTCTGAATGAGATAAGCTTATTCCGATATCAATTACTAATACTAATATAATTTATTCTGAGATTAAAAACCAAATAAGGAATAAGGCAATACCAATTGTTGTTGTTGTTGTCGTCGTAGTTTTTATTTGCGTTAGTCAAATTTGTTTTTTTTTAAAATTTTTTTTTTGACTGAGTTTAGAACCTATTAGAAATAATAATAATAATAATAATAATAAAAAAAAATTATCAATAAGATTTACGTATATCTCATTCTGATTTTCAAATTTCATTTATAATTTTTTTACTGAATATATTATTGTCATTATTATCATGGGATATTTTAATTTTTGAAATTTGGACATTTAATCATCCAAAATCAAGTATACTTTTATTTGAAAGTTGTCAGTGGATAGGTATTCCAAGGTCAAATCTATATAATAAAAAAGTGATGTGGCACCTCTCAATGGCCAATGATTTTATTTATCTTTTTTGTAATTTTTTTAACATTTTGTCTATTTTTTTCCAATTATTTTATTTTATAAAATCATCTCTTTCATACACACCTCTTCAATTACATAAATTTAAATCTTAATTAATTTAGTAATGTCTATAACTCCTAACCTTTCATATTCATAACCTTCAAATTATTTAATTTATAAATTTATAACTCCTTAAAATAACACTTATAAAAATCTATTTGAAAAATGTTAGATGATTATTTTATTTTCATTTTTCTATTCTTCATCTTTTGTATTTTTGGTTGACAATTTTTTTTTAATAATTATTATTGTATAAAATAAATTTCTCAATTACTACTCCACTTATTCATATTCTTTAATATAAAAACTTAATTGTCTTTATTTTCATTACTCTCATTACTTTTGATAATCATAACTCCTAATTCATATTAATAGTCATATTCATGATATCTTTTGGCATTCCATATTATGTCCTATAAATAGAGGCATTAAAATTTTTTGTTACAACATCAAATTTATTAGTTGAGTTAGGAATAGGAATTAACTAGGTGAAACTTGCTCATCTTTTTTATCAAGAATCACAATTTTTTTGTAACTCAATAAAAGCATTTTATAGCTTATATATTGCTTTCAACTTTTTTTACTAATATGAAATTTACATATTTTTATTGCAGGTGTCTTTTTTTTTGAATGGGAAAAATCATTTTCTCCATGATATTTGATAAACTGATCAAATTTCAATCTGACAATTTAGTTAGAAAATTTAAACAAGCTCCCGCAAGATTATTGATGAAAAGATATAATTATTTTTCTTTTTTATTTACATGTAAGTCGTACTTTTTATTACTTGAATTTAATTGTAAAAAATTGGCAAGAGTTTCAAGTAATGCAAAATTTTATATCAAACACTCAGTGTCAAATTACTAAAAAGTCATTTTAATGTGAAACTTAGTGATCTTTATTTTCATTACTCTCATAACTTTTTATTATTATAACCTCTAAAATAATTAATAGTCATATTCATGATATTATTTGGTATTCTATATTGTAGTCCTATAAATAGAGATATTGTAAGACTTTGTTGAAATGAGCACATTAGCATTTTAAGTTGTCATGTTTTTAGTGTTTATTATGTTGATGCTTTGGTTTTTGAAGAATTAGATAAAGACTATTGAATGGTGATTGTGGCTTGTGGAAGTTGATATCGATAAGAGCTCGGAAGATTGTACATTGATTTCATAATTTTTTTTAATGTTTTAATAATTAAGATTGTAAGAATGATTTTGTATTATTTATTATTATAGTTCTCTCATGATTTCTCTTTATTTTGTATTTTATATAAAGTTTTGATTGTCGTAAATTTATAATTTCATTTGGTTCAAAATAGTAACTTGTGACTTTGTTGGACATAATTATCTCTTCTCTTTTTTTTTAGTTCCTCTAAAATGTCTAAATATAATTTTTTCCCCATGAATTTTCAATTATAAAATATTTCATTACTAGTTTTAAATAACTCTAAAATCTACACAATAATATCTTGAGTCTCTTGAGTTTTTCATCTTTATTATAATCTTTGGCTAAGAATTATGTTTATTTTCTTCTTTTTTACTTTTGTAATTTCTCTATTTTTTATTGTAGAATAATAAATATGTCAATTAACTATTCATTTATATTCTTTAATACAAAACTTAATGGTCATTATTTACATTACTCTCATGATTTTATTATCATAATCTCTAAATAATTAATAGTCACATTCTTGACATTATTTGTTCTTCATAATATAGTCCTATAAATAAAAGCATTGTAAGACTTTGGACAAATGATCATATTAGCCTTTTAAATTGTTATGTTTACGATATTTATTTGATTCATTCTTTAATTTGACTCGAAGAATAAAACTATTGATTGGTGATCGACTTGTGGAAATGGATGTCGACAAGAGTTCGAAAGATTGTGTATTGATTTCTTATTTTTTATTTATATTTCTTAATGATTAGGATTGTAACCAAGGTAAAAATAATGTTGCATTCTCTTTTTTTTGATAGTTCTCTTTATGATCTCTCTTTATTTTTTATTTTATACAAAAAAATTATTGTCGTAATTTTAATTATATTTTTTTAGTTCAAAAGAGTAACTTATGACGTTGGAAGTCATCTAACTACTAACAAAATGTTTTTCTCTATGAAAACAATTATATGTCTAGATAAATACATAACGACATCTTATCATTTTTTATAACCGTGCGAAGCACGGATAAGTTCACTAGTATTATAAAAACATGAAAACATAAAGAGTACCAAAAGATTTTGTTGAAATCTTTATTTTAATTGGAGAGAAAATACCAATTTGTCACAGCTATTTGGTGAATTGATAGATTTTGGCCTTTTTTTTGGCTATTTTTTTTTAAGTCTATATATGTACCTCCCATTTAATTTCTGCCTAGTAATATTTTGTGGAGGAAATGAAACCTTATCCTCTTGTGTTGATTATTTGTTATCATGTAAATGTTCTTATATAGAGCTTGTTACTAAATGAGAACAAGAAAAGTTCAAATTCAAAATGAAATAGTCCCATCTACATTCTACATTCAGATAAACATTTAAAATTTATTGAATATGAATTTATAAAATGATTCAGATATATTAAATTTAAATTTATTAGGCTAATCCGTCAAATTGAATTACGAATGATGAACCCATATTGCTAAGGTCAATATGTCATCTTATTCTAGAAGTCCAATTTGATATTACGTGTCAAATGACGTAGCATGTTAAGTCAAATGAAGAAACCAATAGAATTATGCCACTAGCCAAATCAAAGCCCAATAAAAATATGTCATTTGTGTACAAGTGACATGTTTCAACCAATCAAATATCGTCATATTACTTAAATCAGATTGACAGCAGGAAGCTTGTCCTCATCACAACTCTTTCATCATACAACTATATATAATAGGAAACCTTATAATTCAGAAAAATGCACCAGAATTCTAACAAAAAGTCAGAGAGAGCTCGTGGATCAAACGCCGTGAAAACGCTCAAGTTCAAAATACAACTCAAGATTAAGACTACCAAATCCAATAACAAGCTAAAAAACCCTTAAAATTATTATTTTTTAAATCAGAAGATCTATAAAAATTATAGCACACATACATTAAAATCAAATACTACAATTATTATGATATTCTCCTATAGTAAACATCTTAGGTAAGTTAGTAGGAGTACTATTAAACAATATCATCCTTGTAATTTAAATCGTTTGTATCTTACTAATTATAGGAAAAAGGGTAAAAAATGCCCTTAAATTATGTAAATGGAATAAAAAATCCCCCCGTGTGTAGTTTGGTCCAAAAATGCCCTTATGGTTATTTAATGGATCAAAAATACTTCTTTTTTCAAATAATTATATTGTTTATTTTATTTTTAACACATTTTTTTCTAATAATACTTTTTAAAAAAATTGGCAAATGTTTATCTTAGTTCAATTAAGAAAATAAAAAAAAATGAAAATATTTCTTATTTTATTATAATTATTTTTTATCGTTATATAAATATAAATTAATGATGGATATACTATGATCTTATATATATGGCATATATTATCTGTCGAAAGGGTACATGAAGTTATTCTATTTTAATTGATAAAATGAGATTAAGAAGAAAAAAATATTTCTTACATTTTTATTTGTTAAAGTGATTTTAAAAGAAAGAAAACAAGAACGTGGTTCTTTAATAATATTTTAATTAGGAAGAAGATGTGTTGAAAAAACAAAAAAACAAAAAAAATAATATATATATATATATATGTATGTATGTATGTATTCGGAAAATTACATTTTTGACCCATTTAGTAACTACTAGTTTCACGGCACGTGCGTTGCATGTGTGTATCGTATAAATAGTATACGATGTTGTCAAATATATAGAATTAATATTACTAATTGAATATTTTTAATAAATAATTATATTTGAAAGAACCTACGAAAAAATCTTTGAAATGATTAATACATATTGTCATAGAATTAGTTGTATTTTGAGATCAAAATAACCAGATATCATTGAAACATTTCTAAATACATTCATTCAAAGTTTAAATATGGTGAGAAAGTGACATTTCTTTAATAGTATTAATCTTATCTCACTCAATTTTGTAAACAAATCTAAGCGACAAATTTTAAAAAAAAATATTCATACAAAATATGTCACCTAGCTTTTCCTCTTGAGGTTATTAACATAAATGATGGACACCATTTAAGTACAATTTTTCTCTTAAATATTCATACTTGAAATTTAGTATGTGCATGACACTAATAAGGATTACCAAAAATATTTCAATATTTTGTCTTTATACATAATCTATCTTTTACAAAATATTAGTACTCAATTAATATTTGAGTATGACTATCATAAAGAAGTAATTTTACAAAAATAAAGAGTACTTTGTTGTTATAACGAATGATGGTCAAATAGAGGTTTGAGTGTATGTAAAATATTTAGCTTGACCAATACTTTGTTTTATATATATCAGTAGCTAAACTTAATGTCAATATATGAACAACATCACATTTGGTGAAAAATATTTCATTTCTTTAAGTTTCTACCTTATCTTTATAGAATTGTAGTCTTCTCCTATTTTCTGCCGCATACATATTATATAGTTGTTGGCTAATGAAAGTATCTAATATCTTATAGAAGTTGTATCGTGATATATAATATTAAACTTTTTCAATAATAAAAATTAATTGATGAATAAAAGTTAAAGTATTATTTATAGAATCTTTAATTTGATTTAAGATTATTTTATGATCAATCACTATTTTCTTATCTATTTTTATACAGCTAGCAAGGAGTGTATCTTGTGACATAACATTTTCTCAAATTAAAATAAACACAAAATAACAGAAAATTCATACATAAATAATTTCATATTCAAACTCAAAATAAACATAAAAAATAAAAAATAAATGGAACAATATATAGTCAATGAATAATATAAAGACGAAAATATACGTTCATGCTATACTCCTTATATTGTTTCATTTGATTGAAATATCTTGCCACCAACACTTTACTTTCTCCGTTCATTTTTTGTTACATATCTATTAAAAAATAATTATAATGACTATATTATCATATTATAAGTAAAAGTGAAAAACTGTTTTTCTGAAATAATGGATTATACATCAAAACTAATAATTCAATATACAAAGTTGATGTCCATTGTTTTAGCAAAATTAGAATGAAACTCCTTCGTTTGAGGGTAAAAGAATAAAAATTAAAAAAACAAATAAAAAATATCTTATCCAAATCATGTGATTTTTTTCATATTTGTTTATTATTATAGTCTTTCCCACAACTTTTCGTCATTGTTAACTCATGAAAATCAAAAGAAAAAATACGAGTGTGAATTGACGAATGATTTTCTACAATTTCTTCTCCAACTCTTTCTTATGTGGTACCTCGAATTTCGTTGAATATTGAACTTAATCAACTGTTGCAAATAACCCTTGAGATTTTTTTAAGAAGAAGAAGAGTAGAAAACATAAAAAGAAAAAAAAAAACGTAGTATATATAAAAGTGAGAGCAAACTCCTCTATTTATAACTAACAAATAGTAGTATCAATAGGTGCTAATTGTGCCTTCTTAGAAAAGTTACAACTTTTCGAAAAAGTCACTGCTCATCGGAAAAGTCACAATCATTTGGAAAAGTCACAACTCATCGGAAAAGACACAACCCTTTGAAAAAGTCACAACCCTTTATATAAGTGACCAATGAACTAATTCTCTTGATAAATATTTCAGTAATGAAAAAAAAATCAAACTTTTCAACAAATATATAGGTGGTAATACTAGGGCTATTCATGATTATGGTAAAAAAACCAAATCGAACTGTAATCTGAATCAAATCGATTAAAAAATCCGACATTTGATTTGGTTAGGTTTGATTTTAAATTTTAAAAATCGATACTATTTGGTTTGATTTTAATTTTATAAAAAACCAACCGCAAAAATAATCAAACTGAATCGATAAATTAGATATATAAATTTTATAATTATTTATATATTATTCATAAATAAAATATAAATATTTTGTTAAATATTAATTAACTTAAGTCTAACTTTACCATTTACTCACGTCTAACACTTATATTATATAGCCCAACTATTACAATCCTAAGTCAAAGTTCATCAAAATTCATTACTTTAGTCTTTACCTACCACACCTCACATAATATAGTCACACTTTATATTACTTGAATCACTTTATTTGTGTAATAATAACTCTATATTGCTTAATTGCTTAATTGCTTAATTGAACCGACCATAGGTTTCCTGTGGATTGTTCATGTACACCTTTGTGTCTATTGAGATACATATGTCCTTAAAAATTTATTACTTTCAAACCAACAATTATTCTTTTCGTTTGGTTTTAGAATTTAAAAAAAACTGATTAAATTGGTTTGATTTTAATTTTAACTAATAACTGATCCAAATCGAACCACGAACACCCTAGGTAGTACAATACAACATTTATTTTCCTTTCTATGAAACATATTTTAATAATAATATCATCATTATTATTTGCCAAGTCATTACCGACAACCAGATTCTTCTGAGATTCCTATGAAAATTCAGAAACTTTGAGGTTGAAAGTGTAATATTGAAAACTAAAGAGGCACAAAATAAAATTTCATCAAACTAATAAGGCAACTAATAATATACCCAAAGAACAAAGCCTTTTTACTTCCGGCCACCGTCACCCGGAGAAAATCCACGAAAGCTGAAATCGGAAGACGACCGGTTTTTATTCATTCAGTTTATGAAGATTACAGTAGCTTCTATGTTTTAATCATCTCTTGGTGAGTCTTTTTTTTTTTTTTAACAATTTTTCTTTATCGTTTGAATTTTGCACAACTCAAATTCGTGTTTTTGATGTGACCCGATAAATGTTCGTTTGTTCTTCACTTGTATGCGTTGTTAATTTTTTTTTTTCAGTGTATCAAATTGGGAACAAGGAGTGAAGCTGTTAGAATGGGAGAAGTGGTAATATTGTTAAAGACTTGATTTTTATTTAATGTTAGAGCATTTCATGTATGAGGTATGGGGTAATTACAGTTACAGGAACTATTTTTTTGCTTTGCCCACTTTATATCAGAATTGTTGGTCTTAATGTTGTTTCCACAATAAGGTGTTTTTGTTGAGCATATAAGTTACAACAACATCCCTTCATGTTAGGAAAAGCTCAGACAATTTTGGTTACATCTATTGCTCTTAGATACATGCATTTATCTGCTAAGTTGTGCGGATTCTTCACTTCCGTTGCTGCACTCGGGTTGGATTCTCCAAAAATACACACCCGTTGATATTTTTGAAGAATCCGAGCAATATAGTTTGTCTAGGTTTGACACCACAATGTTCTTTTTTTTTTTCCGGTGTGGGAGGAGGATCAGTTAGGGGAGAGGAAAAGCTTGTTAAGTTTTAAATCCTGCAAGAGTAGTAGACATGGTAGCAGCTATGTTCAACTCCTACCCGCATTGTTACTGGTCTATGCTTACCATGGATTAGGCAGAAGGCAAGAATTCATTTAGTGTTGCGTTTGTTGAGAATTGACCGCTAAACCTCTCCTTTGAGGGCATGTGAACATATTATATCTACTGAAGATTTAACTCTCTTTCAAGTAGTTCATTCCACGTCATTAGTAACGTATTAAATAAGTGAAGAATTAACAGTAATTGTTCAGTAATGGCACACTTATTTGAAACATGTGCTTTAAATTGTGAGTGCATATGTGTATCCACTTCTCTTGGAAGTGGAAGGATTAACTTTGGTGATTCCTTACTGCTCTTTATTTAAATTGTTAAATGCTTATGACCTTTCTTGAAGTGAAAAGGAATAACTTTTGCAATGTTTTATTGGACATTATTTATATTTTCAATGCTTATAACCTTTCATTGGCTGCATGTTAGAATTATATGCGAGAGGAGGATGTAAAGCTGGACGCTGTACGGGCTAGATGTAACCTTCTCTTCATTTTTGTGGATGTTTTTTTTGGCCCTTAAATCATCCCATATTCATATTGCTCCTTTTATGGCAGTTTCAAATGTTCTTAAAAGACATTCGGAGCTAGCAGAGCGTCTTTCTAGGTATTGGATTTAAGATATACTTGATTCCCTTTTTTTTTTGATAAAGAAAAAAAAATAAAAAAATTGCAAATGACACATAGTAAAAATTGCAAGCAAAGACATTATGCCTTCCGTTTAAGGTTGAAGTTTAAGAAAGGAGCTGAAGAGTAGACCGCACAGGTTGGATATATGTGATCGTAGGATGACTACCAGTGACGTAGTCAAAAATTTCTTTAAGGGTGTTCAAAAATATGCAGTAAATAGTTTAGAGAAGTTTTTTTTTGAGATAATAAATAATTTAAAGAAGTTGATGAGGGGGTGCACATAAAATTTTAATTCTTACTACCTAATAGTTAGCTAAGTCATTGAACATTTGGTGTTATCTTTTTAATGTTTTCCCCTTTATTAAAAACAAGATTATTCTAAAAGCCTTGTAATTGTTAGGCGCAGCAAAATAGAAAACTTGGGGATCGAACCTGTGACCTTTATGACATTTTGAATGCCCCTAACTGCTGGCCTAACTCTCTGAATTGTTTAAAGGTTGTTTATTTAATAATATCCACATATACAATACTCCCTCCGTCTCAATTTATGTAATGTAGTTTGACTTGACACAGAGTTTGAAAAATAAAGAAAAACTTTTGAAACTTGTGGTCTAAAATAAGTCATAGATAGCTGAGTGGCTATATATCATTTCGTTAAGGATAAAATTGACATTTTAAAGTTAAATTGTTACTATAGAAATATGTCATTCTTTTTGGGACTGACTGGAAAGGAAAGTGAGTCATATAAATTGGAACAGAGGGTGTAATAGTGTACCTATACATAGTACAATTTTCCAGCGAAGCGTGTTCGGCTACCCTTCCGCTAGTGTAGCTCCGCCCCTGATGACTTTGGGCTTAAAAAGGAAATTCTTTAATTGAGGAATGTGAATAGAGGACCATAAAGGTAAGGAAGAACGGAGGAGTTCACGAGAAGGGAAAAACAGCTAGAAAAGTTGAAAAGAAGATTTATCATCAACTTAATCTACTTGATGATCATGAGAGAACTTTTTAGCACAGAAATGGACTAATAAACAGAATTTCCAGTAATTCATTCTGTCAAAGCATGTAAGATCTGAAAAAACATATTGAATGGTTGATCAAAAGGAAATACTCTTTGACTTGGTGCATCTTTTTTGTTTATAGAAGAGTTAAACACATGAGTTGTTTTTTCTAGGGATTCTGACAAGTCGATTTTTGATCGTCTACAAAAGGAATTTGAAGCTGCACGTGCTTCTCAAACTCAAGGTAACTTTGGTAGAATTATAGAGCACATCTTATTCTGAATTGCTCTTTCTCTTGCTCTTGTTTGTGTTCTATTTAGGTCCTGAGCACACAAATAGTACTGGAGTGATTCATTTTTGGTATGGGACGTAATGTTTAGTCTCATACTTGATTTTCCCTTGTCATTTTCTGCGATTTTTTTTGTACCATGTTTGATATCTGATCTAAGCTACTTACCTTACCTTATAACAGCAGTATATGGCTGCAAGTTTCTTAAAAATTGTTACTTGAAAAAAAAAGCTTCTTAAATAAATATTGTTATGAAGTTTAATATTTACCTTGTTAACTTGTTCATCAAAAAAAGAAAAAAGGAAAAAAGACGAGGAATTTGACTTGCTCATTAATGAATCATTGTTGAATTCATGATGCTTGAGCTATGTCCTTAAAGGGTATAGTTGTTTCAGTAACTGATGTATGCGGTGGAGGTAGCTTATTATAAATAAGAATTGCATTTTTACTCTATGTTACTTCTTGTTCCACAAATAGTGATGAGTTCTATTCCTTGATCAATCCTGGTTGGTCTTCGGTTGTCCTTCAAATGTACTTGTTCTAGTCTGGACAATAGGATATTCCTGTCTCATTTAATTCTTTTGCAGAACTCATCTTAAAAGGTGAGCAATGGAATGATGGCTTATTGGCAACAATAAGAGAGCGGGTATGTATGGTTTAATTATTCGTTCAGCTTCAACTTGATGTTTCCTTAAGATACTTCCTTCCCTACCAAGGAATCAGTAATCTGGCTTCTCTCTCCTCACATTAGCGGATGCCGGATTCAGACACCTGCATGTTTTAGCTTACTGATCAACTATTCTGCTTTTGTTCTCAGATTCTCTCACATGTTTTTGTTATGTGATTCAATTTATCTTAGGTACACATGGAGGCTGAGAGAAAGGCTATGCAAATGCCAGGGGATACAACCCAGTTGCCAATTCCATTTCATGATAAAATTACCTACAAAGTTGGGAATAAGGTAAGTTGTGTCTGCTAACTACAATTTATCATGGCTTATTAGGAGAAATTATTTTTGAAAGATCCTTTTAAGTTATTACCTGTTCAGATTTCTGGATTGTGAAACAATTTTCTCGTAATGTCTAATTTGTTTGTTGATCAACTCTTATTATTTGAGGTCCAAAGGGCGGGTCACAGACGGATTTCTCGGTTATCAAAAAAAAAAAAACTCTTATTATTTGAGTAGCTTTGTATTTTCTTTTCCTTTCTGCATCTTAGGTCTCCACTAAATCCTGATTGATGTATAGTTCAGTTTATCTTGTGTGATATTATTGTTTTACTTTTACCATCACAACAAGTTGGCAATGCTGATGGGGCTTGGAATTGTGAGGGATATGGACCTGACTTTGTTTTACCCCTTTGTTTGTTCTTTTTTCTTCGTGCAGGTTATTTGTTGCTTGGATGGAGCAAGGATAGGCATACAATATGATACTTCATTTGCAGGTACTTCACGTGCTATTGTCTAGTGGCGGCTACAATTCTCCAGTGGGAGCATTCCAATACATACTTAGATATACCTGTACAAATTTCCCAAATGAAGTATATTGTGTTGGAGTTGGGTCAAAATTTTGATTTTTCATCTAGACCACTGGTGACTGATGTCAATTTGTCTAATTTACAGGCGAATCTTGTGACCTATACCACTGTGTGCTTGAGAGCAAGTCATTTCTGGAGAAGATGACTGTTCTGGAACATACAGTTCCTTTTTTCTTGCCAATACGCGAAGCTGAAAATGAGTTTCTCTCGTCAAATGCAATAGTATGATCACCACATCACTTGTATTAGATCCTGTTTTAATATGTCATTGCTTCATTGTTATTAGATCCTAGCTCTTTCATACATATTACTGACTGGATACTTCTGAACTTGTATTCATGATTTCTTCAGAGATTTATTGACCATGTTGGAGATCTGTTGCAAGCCTATGTAGATAGACGGGAACAGGTATGCCCTAACTTAAAAATAATGAAGTACCAGAGCTCTTTCCTCTTTTGTTGGTGAAAGATATTACTCATCTGTTTCTTGCTCAGTCATGGGCTTGAATCACACGCATACTCTCCTTTGCAACTTTGCTTAGGGGACTCTTCAAATTTTTTAATCGTTTACTAGATTCACAAAAGATTTGGTGGAATAATTAGGACAAAGTAGGGGCAGAGCAGTAGTGGAATTGAAGAGATGGAATCATCTTTGGGTTGGACATTGGATAAACAAGGCAAAGGGAACCTAGATTTCTAAATAGAGAGGATTTCAGCTTAACATTGTAATAAAGATAATTATCAGAAATAGAAGATATTAACTGGAAAGCAGAAAAAAGATATCCTGTCCTTAACGAAAAAGCTTGCTTAATCTTTTCTGTTGGCTAGACCAGACTCCTGTAAGTTGTAACTAGTTGTGACTATTTTCTGGAATGTGTTAGTTCCCTGGTGCTAGACTAGTATAGTTTTGTTTTACAGGAGCAATCTCATTCTCTGAGTCTTTTGTAACTTTTGATGCATCTTCTTGATGCCTTTAATGAATTCTCATTGCTTCATTAAAAAAAGAAAAGAGTTGAGGCTTGTGGGATGTAATTATAATTCAGAAATTCAAGATAAGAAAATTAACAACGTTGTTAGTATTTGGAAGGAATTGTGTTGAGGGGATGAAGGTAACGTATGATGGATAACATAGAGAGAGTGTCTAGCTATTTTAGTGATTTAATAGTGTTTCCTTTAGTGCCGTTTAGATATAAATTTGCTTTACCTATCAAAACATATTTCAGTGACATATTAGTGACATATTTGTATTGGTAATACAACTTGTTCTTTGCAGGTTCGGCTTATTAAAGAGTTGTATGGAAATCAAATTGGTGAACTCTATCATAGTCTTCCATACCATATGATCGAGTTTGTGATTGAAGATTTTGATTCGTATGCCTTCTCTTTCTTTCTGTTATTGTATCTTCTGTTTCACTGTGCTTCACTGGAGGTGGACTTTGAATTTTTTATTTTATTTTGGCGTTTCCAACTTGGATCTTTCCTGTGTCATTAGTGGTCTTGTGGAAGTACTGAACAGAAGAATTAAGTGAACCAGATTACGTTGTTTAGGCTGCAGAAGCATGAATATATATATAACAATCGTGGTGTACTACTTGATTTAACTTGGTTACTAGAAATAAATGTTATCAGCCTACAGCACTGCCTCCATTCTCCTGTTGTGTCCAAACACAACTTTGTTGATATGCCCAGCAATCTTCATATCAATAATTATCTAAAAAAAGGGCAATATTCTAGATATAGAAAGAAATCTCAATAGAAAATATTTTGATTGAAGCTTGTGATTTAGTTTTTGACGCAGCAAGTAGGGGAAACCTACAGGTCAGGCCGGGGCTCTGCGCTCTTTCTTTCTGTGTGGGATGATTCCGGGAAGAGAGGGGAATGCGTTGAGGCGGCGTGATATGTAGCAAATTTTTCTTCATTTTCTGATTGGGTATATGTGACTTGCCTTTGTGTGCGTCTGACTAACAAATTTTTTGGTCAAATGTTTCATTCGATCTCATTATATGTATGTCTGTCTAAAGCAAATGTTTGACCTGTAATCTTGGTTACTACAAAGAGTGCTACTCTAGTACTCTACATATTTTTATTATGGGTTAACTTGCAAGGTCCAACTCTTACCAACATTTATGTCCTTGCAGCAAGGTGACAGTGAGTCTGAGATATGCAGATCTGATCTCTACACTTCCCACTGGGGTTAGTGTCCTGGCATGGCCTATGCACCAATCCAAGAAATCTTCTGATAAAATTGCCCCGCATCTGAAAGGAAATGGAGTTGGAAATCACCCTATCCCAGCGCGTTTGACGTATGCAGAGGATGCGCTCCGGACCATGAGTCTGCCGGAAGGTTTTGCTTCTTTTTCTGAATTCCCCTCTGTTACTATATGTATAAATTGTTTGACAATGCATATTCTGTGTCCTTCATGAAGAACTCCTGATATGTTTGTACTATTCATGAGGTGTTCCTACTATGTACTATTCTGTGTTAATCTTTAATTTGAAAAACAAAACAAAACAAAGAGCTCCTTATACCTGCTTTGAGTTTTTGGTGTTTATGAGATTTGAGTTGCTAGAATGATAAGTAATGTCAAGCATAAAAAGGTTAAGAAGACAGTTACAGCAATACGAGCATACTTAGTTAGCTTTACCTCAGATTGAAAGACAAAACAAGGCCTCAAGTATCACTTGTAATCAGCATTTCTTTTACGTGGTAATTTAAATGTTAAATCACGAGAAGTCTTCTGGTGACAAAATATCTGCGTTAAAATACTCCTGAAGATTCTTTGATGTTGATTTGAATTTTATGTATCGATCGGGATGCTTAGTAACTGACATCTTTGCTTTTTGCAGCATATGCAGAAATTGTCTTGAATCTTCCTCAAGCTCTGCAGGACATGTTTCCCCACACAAGCTCGACATAGTTGTTATTCGTGACCTGGAGTAGCGCCTTGTTGCATGCTGTGTAGCGAATGCTCTGGTTGTAAGCTGAATGTTTTCCCCCCTTATACATGTATAGTCTGAGAATCCAGTGTAGTGAGGCGTGAGCGCCTTCTTTTTGGCAACTCTTAAACTTAGTTCAGGAAAATTTGCCTTTGTTATCTGTTCTAACGATTATGTTTTTGGGGAAGAAATGGAATAGAATTTACAAACATCACATTTTGCTTTCTCAAATGGCAGTGCAGTGGGGGGGAGAAAATATCAAGTTATTATGCAAATGGTAAGCTAGCGATAGAATAACTGAATAAGAAAAACCCTTTTCAGAGAAGGACAAATCTTCACTTAGATTTTGCCCCCATTATAGAAGTGTTATACATAAAGAGATGCTCAAACTTGGCCTTAGCTGGTAAGCTAACACTTTAACTTTGAGTATGCATATCTAGACATCTTAATCCGTCTCTATTATGAAATGATCAACTTGACACCACTAAAATTCATTTTTCACGTCAGTGTTGGATGTCCACGAGACACATTGGGGACAAGGTGGAGTGTTTAGTTGCTAGTTGAGGTGTCTAGATGTATACTCTTAAAAGTTTTAGTACTTACTTGCCAATTGAATATCATCTAACTTCTGCATGAACAAATAAAATTTTACAACATGGTCTAGTGTTTTCTCGTAAGATTTTCAGTTTGCTCAAAATATATTCTTATGGTTTGAAAGATCTATAAGTTGCAAAAGAAATTGAAAGAGGGCCATTTACTAATCAGGTGTTCCAAAAAGGGACAACCAGCTAGTTTTTTTTGAAAGAAGACTTGTAACAAAATGAAAAGAGAAGAACTGATCAATATCAAGAAATAAAACTGCAAATTATTCCCAAGGGTTCACTGCTGAGCAACCTTTATCTAAGCTTCATAGAACAGAACAATATTCAGCATTTCATTTCACCAGCAGTTCGAATATGACAGCAATAGAAGTGCGGATAATACCAGACAAGAATATTTCTTAAACAAATGGTAAAATCCCACAAATATATTTGGTCCAGTAATGGAGATAACAGAAATGATGTGTGACATTCAACATTCAGCCACAGGGAAAGCAGAGCCAATGCTATCTCCCAACCGATAGCATTTGATATTAACAGGGTATGGACCAATCTCGACGTGGTTTTCCTCCCCTCCAACAAAGTAACAGAGAGTGTAGATGGCAACTTCAAATTCGGGGCTAACTCCAATCAAACTGCTTGACACAGATTTGAGGACGCCGTTCCATTCAAATTGTATAGTGAGTAGTTGAGTTTCTGAGTCGGGCTGCATTTGGAAAAGATAACTTAAGTTAACATGCTGAATGAATACAAATAGATGGCGGAAAAACTAAGGTAGATATACACTTTTACACCAATACATCAGCATCTTTGAACAAGATTCTGCATTTCCATATGATATGGTTGATATATAGACAATGTTGTTTACAGAATGAAATTTTCTCCAGAGATTGTTAGTTACTTCCTCCGGTACAATTTGTTTGTCTTACTTTCCTTTTTTGTTCATTCGAAAAGAATGTTTTTTTCCTTTTTCTGTAACTCTTTAATTCCAACTTTTCACATGACATGTTTAACGCCACAAGATTAAATAATATTTTGGTACATTATGCGTATCTTTAGTTCAAGATCACAAGATTCAGATGTGTTCTTTACTTTCTTAAACTCCATGCCAAGTCAAAACTAAACAAACAAATTGAAATGGAGGGAGTATTTGACATCAAAAAGTGCCATTTTTCTGGGGCATGTACCAATACATATAGTTTCTTACTAGAGCACTTGCTAAATTCAGAAAAGATTAGTGAGTCATGCATCAGGTATCAAATTTTGTTTATTGCTTAGACAACTAAATTAAAGTTTGGTATGACTTACAATCTCTCCACGCCTTCGGGGGAAAATATATCCTTGATAGTCAACATTGCCCTTAGCTTCCTCTAAATAGAACTGCGAAGGATAAAACATGTAAGAAGAATATAGGCTTTTCTTATTCTTTCCACAGCTCAGAGATTCTGCACTTCAATGCAGTTTAAGGTGAAAAGGACAGAAAACTAAGGATAAGCGGTACAAGCTATGAAATGATTGAAATCTATTGAACGATGACTGATTTGTCGTGTTCCTCTCCTAAATAAATTTAACAATGCACATTACCTTTGCAATTTACAACTAATTCTAAGTAGAGGGGAAGAGTAATGTCATAGATACAATATAAATGAAAAGAAGGAATTGCACCTGAAGCCAGTTGTGAAATCCAGACACCTCTTTCTCCCCGCGTTCCTTTATCTCTCCAACAAAAACATGTTCAAAAGCTGAAGAGCTAGTGGATGTACCACCTCGACTATAAAGGTCGAACCAGAGACGTGTCAACATTCTCTTAAATTCTTCATAATTACCAGAAACTATGTCTTTCAATGACAGATACTTGTGCAGATATTTAATTGGTGCAGTTCTACTGATCTCTTCTATGAATGCTGTTTGTTCTCGCTTTTCTTCAGGTGTTACATTCTCCTTAACACCCTGATGTGGATTATAATTATCCAAAAGGGAACAGAAACGAGAATAAGAAGGCTTGTTAAATACGTCGTCATTCAGCCAGGAAAATAAGCATCCTTCTGCCATATCATCCTTATTGTACACCTTTTTTCCTTCACCACAATCAATCTGGTAATCTTTCCCTGGAACTAAGCGGTTAAGATCAAGTTCCCAGAGCTTGTTGCAAGCTTTCGATAAGTCTGATAGCTCTTCTTCGGAGGGTTCCATGTCAACTCCATATTCAACCTCATTGGAGTAATCTTGCTCATCAAGAGGCTTTTTGTAATTGTTCCAAGAATCCATTTTTACCTGTTGCAGCATATTCATAATTTTCATACGATAAGCATAAATTAAGATCATATAATCTTAAGAAAAGAACATGGTCACCAATTTCCGTAAAGAGTTATTTCAACAACAACAAGAGCGGAACTAGCAAGTACACTTCAAAACGACGAATATTTTGTATAGTGGAAAGGGATCTTAGAATGCTTCAAAGTTTAGTTTTTAGTATTTGTAAACTCTAAGCTCCAATGCTTTCAGAAGCACGGTTGCCATTGGAACTCCTTTCCCCCTCGAACCTATCAATGCCAAGATATTCTCAAATGATCTGTTAGTTGATATAGGTTTCCACTCCACATCAATTACCACCCATTTATACTCATGAAGTACTTTATATAAGGCTCCTAAGATTTGATATCATTAGAGGGAAGGCAAAATGAAGGTTAGAAGAGTTATGGATGTCTTAACATCTCTTAGTAGTTTTTTGCAAAGCCTCAGAAGTAAGATGGTAGCATTGTATTACTGTTCTGAAACCTTCAAATCACCCACAAACAAGATGGAGTTAAAATTGCATAGCAAAACCTACAATCTTTGATCAAGTTGATATCTCAAAATTTTTCATACTCACTTAACTTTCACTTGTCCATAAATTTGTATAAGAAAGATTTTGAAAACTCAGCCTACTCCCATGACAGAGACATTCCACAACCTAGTTCTAACCTCATGGTTAGTTATGATTTCTATACCCTATGATCCAAGTTTATCTTCACTTGTGTTCAATTGCTGAAAAAACATTAACACCTAGCTTTTACTATAGTTGTTTAACCAGATGCTATCATTTATCACATCCTTCTATCTAGTAACAAGAAAAGAAAGTTTGTCTTGACGAAACCTATCCACTCCTTGTTTGTGGTTGACAGTAGATTAGTTCTCTAAGTTGTAGAACAATAACCTGTTGGTGCCGTTTAGTAGGCTTTTTCTGGACAGTCTCCCAGCCGTCATTGTTTCCCTCGTCCTCCTGTAGATACCAGTAAAACATGTGAATACCGCCATGAGGGAGATTAGAATAAATATGATAATTGATCAAGACTGAACCTTTTGCTTCCAACTGCTTTGGTTGACATTGTCTCTCCTCTCGTCTTCATTTCTTTGGTACCCCTGAGGTGAAGCCTGCATGTTTGAGACGGCTGAGAACAATTATTGTTCAAACAGAAACAACATACTACTACATAGTGATTACATGAATATTTCACGCTCGTGACATGATTATACTTATCGCTTCATTCTTCAACTCACTTGAGATCTTATACAAGACGATGTTCTTTTAGTTTAGAACTAATTTCCATATGAACAAAATTGAAGCTGAGTTTTATTTCCCTTCAAACAGCTACTTGTAAAAATTTGCATCACATGCAATACCATTCTAAGAGTTTTTCTTATCAATTCGGCATTTTCATCTTGTTCTCTCATATTGCATAACTCAACTGTACAAGCTGCCCTGCACCCTCTTTGCACAAAACAAGGAGAGAAAAACAACCACACTTCTCCTTCCCCATCCCACCACACCACCAAATGAATTCTTTGGATTAACTAATAAAACAACAAGGATGACTATAAATCGGTCACAAACAAGTTGGGAATTGTTATATGCAT
Organism: Solanum chiquidenum; assembly: GCA_029582725.1. Lineage (NCBI taxonomy): Eukaryota > Viridiplantae > Streptophyta > Magnoliopsida > Solanales > Solanaceae > Solanum > Solanum chiquidenum. Next base: position 24,800 of record JAJOOS010003757.1, read on the forward strand.
GGCTGGAGGCACAACTTTAGCTACTGGGTTTGAACATGTGGCAGAAACGAGATTTTCACTAAGGAGATACAAAATATAAAGAAGTAAACATACGAAGAATCCAAAGGGGTTCAATATCTCTACTATATATACATAAAAGATAATTTTGACAATGTATATAGTAGAATTTTTCGACTAAGGGCTTTCAGAGGTATCCTAAGTCAGAGTAGCTTTGGCTCAAATACTGTATTTGTGTTAAAAAAATCATTTGATATGTATAATAATCTATCTAGAACCTGGTAAGCAAAAAGAATTATGGTCTAGAGCCCATATATTAAAAATCCTCGCTGTGCCACTAGCTTAATATGAGTCATGTATAACCATTCCACTCTATATGGGTCAGTCTCACTATATTTGGGTTAATCTGTAAAGCAAGAAATCAATCACACAACAGAAACAGACTCTATTGGGAGATCAATGCCAAGATAATTTAATTGCTGTAAAGATTCAAATTTTACTTAAAAAACTACAATATGACCACAAAATCAACTCTACAAAAAGGAAAAGTTAAGACAAATAAACATATAATTCAAGAATTGGGAGTCTCATATTCATGACATTTACACCATAGAATCTTAAAGACACTATAAAACAAACAATAACCAATAACAAAAAAAAAACTTGTATGCACCTTTTGGGGCATCATGTGAGGCCTTGATTCCTCATTTCTCCCATATCTCTCATCCTGCCAAAAATTCAAACTTTTATAAAGGTATTAAAACCGACGGCCTATCAAAAACAAACACTCTATCTTCCCAAGGTAGATAAGATCTGCATACACTCTACCCACCCCACTCGTGAAATTACAGCTTATTTGTTATTATTATTAAAAAAGGATTAAAAAAAATCAAAACTTTAAAATCAAATTCCACACTACTATTCTAAAAAATCAAGAAAAACCAAATTAACCTGTCTATTATATCCAGTTCTATGATCACTGTTAACCCCATCATCTTCCTGCTCCCCTGTCACCACCTGCACATATTAGCATAACCCCATAAACATACAGTTAAAAAAGATTGAATCTTTACAGAGTGTCAGTCCTGAGTGCTAACCTGCGCCCAACTGGATCTTGACCGTTCATCACGATCTTGATTGTCTCTTTCATTTTCATCATTGCCAAAAGCCACATTCAACAACCCTTTTACTAAACCTTCCATTGTTGATCAAATCAACAACTGGGATTTGCGATTTTTTTTTTTTTTTGGGAGATTTCTGGTAGTGTGTGATCTGATAGTGGTGGAATTTAATAGTTGCAGTTGAATGAAGTTGAGAGAGGCGGGTAATGGCATTTATGTGAATATCTTGATTGTTGAGGTTTTTTTGGTTATATTTTGCCGACACTAGGGACTTAAATGACTACGAACATGTTGTTGACATTAAACATAAGAAAGTCTTGCAAGATAATTTTTGAACACCAATAAAAGGCAGACATCTGTCTGTTTGATTTGGTTGAGAATATAAGAAATAAAATATCCTAGTATGAATTCGCTTTTTATTATGGGTGGATATGATATAGTAGATATTGAATTATCATATGGAAATCTAATTTTTGATATTGTGATTTCGATAATATGGTATTTGATATATTTTTTGAGGTATTTTTCGTACAATATTTGAGATTTATATATATAAAAAAATATCGAATATTATACCGAAGTGTATAAAATTAATTATTTAGAAATTGAAAATTTGAGTACTCTATCTGAATTGATTTTTATGTAATTAATTTGCGAAAAAATTACTTGTACTTTTTTTGTAAATTTTCTACTTGTGTTTGTATGATGTAATTAAAACGCTTCTTGAAAAATCGAATTTATATATCTCTTATAATATGAATATATGTAAGCCAAAGTTGAGAAAACTATGGTTATTAATTTATCATATTGCTAAATATCAAAATCATACTTAAGAAGTTTGTTTAGATTGACTTGTAAAATAACTATGTTAAAGAAAATTTATTATTGGATCGTTTCGTGTTCATATTTTTACAAAACCTCTCTCTCCTCCCTCTAGTTTGCCTCTCTATTCTCTGCTCCATTCTCTCGTCCCTCTCCCTTTGTGTATATGTGTATCTCTCCTTCTCTCGTCCCTCTCCCTTTGTGTATATGTGTATCTCTCCTTCTCTCGTCCCTCTCCCGTGTATCTTTTTTTCCTCATCCCTCTCCCTTTGTGCGTCTGTGTATCTCTTTTTTCTCTCACCCCTCTCGCTTGTGTATCTAATCTTCTCTAGTCCCTCTCCAATTCTTTTTGACGGCTAGGCCACACTCTTAAATTATTAAGTGAAGGTAATCATCGTGGATTGAGGATGTAGACTAGGGTATGAAAATAAGTAACCGCAATTTTGTCAAACTACAAAATCAAAGGCTTGATGAGCAAACAATATCACACTTTTAGAAGGGATATATACTCTTAAACAACATTATTATCGACTAGGATCTCAATTGATTAAGCATTTTGAGAAATTGGATGCACATTAACGATTTTGAGTACCTTTTCCTGTCTAGTTTATTCAACAAATAAGAAGACATGAAAAATATATAGCACAGATCTTGCAGCCTATCTAGCGTAGATCCCGTTCTTAAATTTTGAAATAATGCTTTAGTGCATATTACGCAAAATAAATACCTTATAAACTACTTTTGGCCACCATAAATTTCAGTAAACATAGGAAACAATGAAATATGAAGACTGAAGCATGGATAAACTATAAGCTTAAAGGAGCTTTTATGCTGCAAAATTATCAGTACCAAAATTTAGGAAAGGTGCCTCTTAGGAAGATCCATAACATGTCAATGTGATCCCAATGGTACAACTATGTACATTTCGACTGTACAAACTACTCGAGACTACTTTTCAATTAAGATGGAAGTAGCGCCACAAACCAGTATTTCTCCAACGAGGAAAAGCAAAATCAAGAAAGCTGCTTTGTTTATTGGGTTAGTAGAAACTGCAATATAATGAATCAAACTTACTATGGCTCAATGTGAAGCTGTGGGTCATCGATAACTCTCATTGGCTTCCAATCAGATTCTTCTCTGGGCTGCCTGAGAGCAACAAAATGAAGTGCATCACTGCGCACCTGGTAGATATGACATGCCCAGGGATATGAATCTGGTGCTTCCCAGATCTTTTGTTCTTCAAATACTGTCTCCTCGATCAATGTTTCTGCAACACAGTATGCAGCATTTGGTTCCGGCTCAGCAAAATCAGGTACAGCTACACAACCAGGAGAGACAAAGCCCTCAGGAGCACGAGGATGCCAAATTGATATGGGATTGGTGTAATCATCTAAGCAGTTCCTCCACACCAGGTCATAACCGACTGGGAGGGCAAATAATTTGTCAGAATAACGATATACAGCTGAAACATTAGGAGGATGACAACCAACATGAGTAATATCCCCAATTGAGATGTACCCATGGGGTAAACCGGAAGGGCGCCAGATACTACAGATCCCATCATCTTCTGAAACATTCTTCCGGCACAATGTACAACGACCTTTCAACTCTCGTTCACTACTCCATACCTTAGAAAATGTGATAGCATGTTGAACAAATTTCCTTCTATCAGAGACAGCACCCCAGGAAGCCAGCCCCCTTGATTCAATTATAGGC